>JABTXL010012406.1:19106719-19176362 GCA_025134845.1 Neodon shergylaensis
TCTCTCTCTCTCTCTCACACACACACACACACACACACACACAAACTCTCTCTCTCTCCTCTCTCTTTCCTCTCCCCTTCCCTTCCCCCTCCCTTGGTCAGCTTCTATTCCAGCTGCTATGCCTACTGCTTAATAAAATGCCTCCCCACCATAACAGACTCCAATCATCTGGAACCATAAGCTCAAATAAACTCTTTTTTCTGTAAGTTGCCTTGGCCATGGTGCTTTATCGCAGCAACAAAATATAACTAATACAAAATGTTTTTCATAGAAAAGCTGCCATGTCTAGTCTCCCAAAATATGCAAAAATATAGTAGGGCTAGGAGGACTATGGAAGGAATATTATCATAGAGAAAAGGCTTGGTGAAATCAGGAAGGAGCCGAATCACACTGCAGCCAGTGGGCAAAGAGGAGCTGGCATGTACCATGTTGAGCCCAACTTCAGAGAATTCCCAGTATTTCTGGAGAATCATGCATTCGGGTTCCCTTCAGAACACATGCACATTTTCCTTTCTCTATACCTAAGGACTCATTTGGAGCAAGGAACCTACTACTATTGTGTGAGGATTTATTCTTTTGGCTTTTTGAGAGGCCTGCCACCCAGCTCCCAGACAAATCACACACAGAGGATTATTCCTAGTTATGAATGCCTGGCCTTAACTTGGCTTGTTTCTTGCCAGTTTTTCTTATATTAAATCATCCTGACTACTGTTTGCCTCTGGGCTTTTATCTTTCTTAATTTTGTATATCATAATTTCCTTCTTACTCTGTGGCTGGCTGGGTGACTTGGCCCTGATGTCCTCCTCTCCTTGTTCTCTTGCTCCTCATTCTCCCTTCTAACATATTTCGCCTATTTATCCTCTCGCCCGCCAGTCCTGCCTATGCTGCCTAACCTTGCTCCTGCCTCGCTATTGGCCATTTATCTCTTTATTAATACTATCAGGTGTTTTAGACACTCACAGTAACATAGCTTCACAGAGTTGAACAAATGCATAAACAAAAGTCACACACCTGAAAATAATATTCCCCAACATAGTACCTTTAAGGTATCCAAACAGTAAATGGAAGAAGCCTGTGAGTGGTTAGCTCAGGAGTTGGGAACTGAAAAAAACAAATATCAAAGGAAAATGAAGTCAATTGTTCAAAGTCTATGGGCAAGTACATATGAACCGAAAAGTAAGAAGCCAAAAGTTTGGGTGACACAATTACTAAGACCTCCCAAAAGTTAAACTACTACACTGAGAACATAGAAAGCCTAATGTAGCCTTGAAGAAGAAAAAGGTATGGCCCAGAGTACTAGAAATCTAATGATCCTGCTGCTGGCCACTTGTTTCTACCAACTGCTAAAACTTTTGGAATTGTAGGCAAAAGGTTAACAGCCGATTTGCATATATGCTATAAAGTTATATGTTTCAGCAGGGGGTAAATTAGACCAAAACAGTAATATAAAAGTGTGGAATTTGGCGCACGCCTTTAATCCCAGCACTCGGGAGGCAGAGGCAGGCGGATCTCTGTGAGTTCGAGACCAGCCTGGTCTACAGAGCTAGTTCCAGGACAGGCTCCAAAACCACAGAGAAACCCTGTCTCGAAAAACAAAACAAAACAAAAAAAATAAATAAATAAATAAAAGTGTGGAATTTAGAGAGAGTGTAATTCTGTAGTCTGTTTTTGTTTTGTTTTGTTTTGTTTTGTTTTTCTGGAGAGTAGAGATGCTGGTCTGTGCCCTCAAAGAAGACAGATGTGGAAAACATACCAGCTTCTTCGAAGCTTCCTTCAATGTTGCTTCATTTCTCCTGTGGAGTAGGCATAGTAGAATAATCAGGAATCCATTCCATATAGAAAGAAACTAAGATTCGGAAAAGTTATATAAATCCCCAAGTTTAAATATCAGTGAGGGGAAGCTTCAGAATTCCTTCTTTGCTCCTTTTAAATCTCTGTCTTATTTAATCCCAGGACTCAAGTGGAAGAGACAAGTAGATGTCTGAGATCCAGGCTAGCCTGCTCTCCATAGTGATGTCCAGGCTAGACAGGGCAACAGCACGATCTTGCTTATAGAAAAGATAAGACAAATAAAATTCACTCCACTCTAGGTCCAGGAAATAAGTATGTCAGAGTAGAGCAGTCGCCTAGAGGCTGTGAAGTCCTAGAATTGGCTTTTGATTTCTCACCAGTGTCAAACATTCTTGTCAAGCAACAAGAAAGTTCAAACACTCTACCACCATCAGGCTATGATATATGACATATGTTTGTTCTGTATTTGGTGTGTGTGTGTGTGTGTGTGTGTGTGGTGTAGCATCAATAAGAGCCAAGAAATTCAGAAGACCAGAGTGAGAAAATTCTGGAAAGGCTTCATGGTGAAGAAGGTACCTTTCTTATATGAAAAGAGTCCTGTTGGGACTAGGAGGAAATATTTACTAGGAGTAAAACTGGGTTTATTATCTGTAAGTGGACCAATGTAATCTATTCATTGGATATAAGTGATATTTTGATATTTTGACAATGGAAAATTGGTGATTGGATAATTTTAGACTGTCAGAACCATTTCAATATGTGATTCTGGGGCCAGTCTGAGCCAGGTAAAGCACTTGCCACTAAGATTGGTGACCTGAGTTTAGTCCATCTCCCAGTTGTTCTTTGTCACATACGTGTACACACACACACACACACACACACACACACACATCATGGGACGGAAGGAGATTTTTAAAAAAAATGTGGCTCTGATTTACTCATTCACTTGAGGCCAAATGACATTTTAGGATTAAAAATCAATCTCAAATTCTAAAGCACTTATTAATAATTTAAACCTTATACTAAATTATCTTGGAACAGCTGTGACTCAGATAAAATCATTAAAAAAAAAACCAACAACCCCAAAACCCTGGTCCCTCCATCCCATATCAGGGCAGTCTCTAATTTAGTAAATAAACACCTTAGAAAATTGCAGTGCAACCTCTATTAATGTGATTTAAACCCTGTTGTGTGTTCTCCTGAGATATGCCAGATTAATGAATTATCTAAGCCTTAGTGGAAAATGACCTGCTCAAAAGGAAAATGAAATTCATAACTAAAAGCAGCCAAAATAGCAAGAACTTTTTAATCCTTGAGTTTACAAGAAAGAGCAGTGGAAGTAGGTCAAAAGGTAGGTCCTGCTTAGTATTTTAGATCCTATTTCAGCCTTATCATATGAAGATTGTTAAAGAGTTTGTTTGACTTCTGTTTGTTTTTCTAACATTCAAATTAAATCCTTTTTTGTTGTTGTTGTTTTAATTTTCCTGCTTAGGCTTTGAATGGCATGTTTGGATGACTGGCCCAGATCTGGCATTCTGAGTTTGTGCCAAGAAAAATGTCAAGTGCATTTGCCTTTTAATTACATGCAGTGCCTACATTTTAATATTCCAGAGTTTTCCCTGAGGAAGAGACTTTTCTGATCCTGCCATTTGTGGGAGGGGGAAGAAAAAATACCACTGACATTTTCAGGGTTGTTTTTCCCTAATGTCTGCAGCTACCCACGTTGGTCATTTACAAACATTTCACTTGAAGTTTATAGTTAGTCGTTGGTAGCTTTCTTTGCTATAAACACTGTGTGTGAATAGGATACAGAAGCCAGCATTTTATTTGAACTCCTTTCTTTTACTTCCCAGTAATCTTCAGGCAAACCCACTTTACTCTGAATAGATCATTGCTACTGAGATGTCTCAACAGTATAGTAGTGTGTAGAGGGCTAATCACTACTACTGACATTTTTCTTGCCCCCTTACTATCCTTAGTTTGAATGTAGCCCAATTCATTGGTTTTCCACCAGTACAACATTGTGTTATTTGCCTTCCCCAAAGCATGAAAGCAGAATTGTTATTCTTTCATCTCTTTTATTACTTGAAATGAGGGTGGTGTTTTTTGTCAAATAAGTGGCTCCAATGCTCTGAACTCCCTTTAAGGCCAACTGCACAGATTCAACCAAGCCGTGGTGCTAGTGATTGATACAAGCTAAGATGAGGCTCCACCATCTACCCCAGACCATCTTCTGAAAGGTCTTCCCTCTTGTCCACCTCTGACATGGTCACTGAGTGGCTCTCCAAATGTAGAATTTCTCAGTGCCAGTGCTGGGGAGAGAGGTAGCTTAGTAAGTCAAGTGCTCACTACACAGCCAGCAAGACCTGAATTTGGATGCCTAGCTCATAAGTGAAAAGATGGGCCCAGCAATAAGGGTGTATCATTCTATCCCCAGCATCTTAAGTCACTGATCTACTGCTGCGAAGAGACACCATGACCAAGGCACTCTTAAAAAGGAAAACATTTGATAGGGGCTTGCTTGTATTTGAGAGGTTAGTCCAGTATCATCACAGTGGGGGGCATGGTAGCTTCCCTGGAACTACAGAAGCAGCTGAGAGCAGAAGCAGCTGAGAGATTTACATCCAAATTCAACAGCAGTAAGGAGAGAGAGAGAGAAAGAGAGAGAGAGAGAGAGAGAGAGAGAGAGAGAGAGAGACTAGAGCTGGCATGGGCTTTTAAATTCTAAAAAACCCACTCCTAGAGATGCACTTCTTCTAACAAGGCCACGCCTCTCCCAACAAGGACACACTTCCTTTTTCTAATCCTTTCAAATAGTCCCACTCCCTGGTAAATAGGTATTCAAATATGTGAGTCTGTGGGGACCATTCTTATTCAATTCACCCTGTCCAGGGTGTAGAGACAATAGGATCCCTGGGGCTTGCTAGCCAGGCTCCCAAGCCAAAAGAGTGAGCTCAAAATTCAGTGTGAGACCATGTCTCACAAAAATGAGTTCTAGAGTGATTGAGTAAGATACCCCATGTCAGGGACACACACACATATGCTCTCTCTATACCAAGGGGTACTGGTTTCCTTGTGCACAACTTCTATTACTCAGAATTACTCAAAGATAGCATCTATCTTACCCAGTAATAATTTTGCAAAGACTAGGAATATATTGGGCTTGTAAGGAGGAGTGGGGATCCTTTAGTTGATGAAAATAAAGCAATGCCACAGATTCCTTATTTGTGGATTTAAGGTGCAAGGGGGAGTGTGTTGTCCTTGCCTTAAGTTTATTTCTTGTGACCCTTTCTTGCTCCCTCTCGGGCTCAGTTCTTCCATTTTAGTTTACTTTATCTCCTAAGAGGAGCTGATGCAACTAGCTCCCGGTTCACTTATATTTCTATCTCCTCCTCATTCTTTCTATGAGTTAGGGATTCAGGTTGACATCAATAATATATTGCCCTCCTCCTACCTCATTTGTTTGTGTCTTTAAGGCAGTAAAAATGCTAGGCTGATCACACTTCTTCCCAAGTAAAAGTGGCAAGTACCAGGTCAAGAAGAATAGCTTTTGTTTTTAAGTATATATTGTATAATTATTATAAATATGTTAATATATGAAATTTATATGTTATACTACATATAATAGTATATTATATATAATTAATTTAATATTATAGATTATATATCAAGTAATAGTGGGTCTGTGAAAACTGGGGGTTTTTTCTTAAAATATGTTAGAATTATAAACTAGTTTTTAACCTTATCATTAATGGATTTCTTTTCAAAAATCTAGAAATTTGTAGTATACTATAGGTGATATATACTCTTTTAGTTAATGCACCGCAACACGTTGCAGCTTGTTGGTCATTGTGAAATCTTCAACATTAAAATTATGATTGAATATTTATTAACAAGTTTCGCTCTTAATCTGTTTGTTACACATTTGCTGAAAAAATACTGTCAGCAAAATCTTGTTTGTGGGTCATGGGACTGATGTTTTAAGGTAAGAGAGCAAGTCTTGGGTAAAAAAAAGAACTGGATTGAAATCCATGATCTGAGGCCAAGGGTTGTGGTTCAGTAGTGGAATACTTGCCAATCATGCAAAATGCCCTGGGTTTAAACCCCAGCACTGCAAAAATAAATATAATCCATGATCACAGTTACTGTTCTGGAAGCTCAACAGGTTATGTGCTCAGGGCATCTCTGTAGAACAGGCCCACTGTGGGGAGAAAACAATTTTTTGCACATTGCTGAGCTCACAGCATCTACAAAGAAGAGGAAAGGAGATGGGAGAATGGAAAAGGAGAGGAGGGAAGGAGAGAGGAGCAGAGGGGATTGAAGCCAAATGATAATTTAGTGTTCATTGTAGGGGAAATCTTGAAGCTTTGATTGCTGAGCTAGCAATGGGAGTTGCATAGCAAGAGATTTCCATACAAAACTGGCAGAGGCCGGGTGGTGGTAGTGCACGCCTTTAATCCCAGCACTTGGGAGGCAGAGGCAGGCGGATCTCTGTGAGTTCTAGACCAGCCTGGTCTATAAGAGTGAGTTCCAGGACAGGCTCCAAAACCACAGAGAAACCCTGTCTCGAAAAACCAAAAAAAAAAAAAAAAAAACTGGCAGAGATGGCCTAAATCCATCGGTACCTTCTGGCTGCTGGTACAAGGAGGTGCAAATTCTGTTTAAGGTGAAAGCATGATCAATTCAGGTCTGCAGGAGTCCTGCAGACTAACATAAAGCATTTAACTCACAATCAAAGGTCACCAAGCATTCTTGAAAGTACGTCACAGTGGGAGTTAGCAGAAACACCCCCTAAGTCCTCCCAGGACTGCAGGTATTGACTGTGGAGTCAAAATATAAAATTGCTGCATAGAAAACACTTTTCCAGACAGCGTACGAATAAAGATTAACAAGATGTTGTCATCATTTACCAAACAAAGAACTGTATACCGTGATCTGAATAGAATTTATAGGCTAGAAAACCATGGCTGTCCAAGTTTAAAAGTAACTGAATTGAGATGTGTTCATCAGCCTTACTTACACTGCTGTAGCAAATACCAGAGAAAACAACATAGAGGAAGACTTATTTGGGCTCAGAACTTCAGAGGTTCCAACCTATGGTCACTTAGCTCTGTTGCTTTGGGGTATGAGGTCAGGGCATGAAGTGGATCACCTCATTGTAAGTAATTGCAGAGAAAACCATGCAAAAGGAGTCCAGGGATGAGGCAGACCTTTCCAGGGCCTGTTTCCATCAACCAGGCCCCACTTCCCAATAATGGTGTGAGAAGCCATTAATTAGGTCAAATCCTTCAAATCCTTCATGCTTCATCAAACCGTGGTCAACTAGCCTCCAAGTTTTCAACACGTGAGCCTCCTTTAGGAGGGGGAAGGGGAAACAATCATGACAAAGTCCTAGAAGCAACGTAAAAGAGAGATGGTTTATCTCCAAAGAAGATGCCCAGAGTGAGATCTATGAGGAAAAGTGAACATGCTCAAGCAAAGAACCATAATAAGAACATGTTACCTATACCACGGCGTGTTCAGTTCAACCCATTCAAACCATGTCATGCCATCACAAGATGGACCTAAAAAGTAGAAAAATCTAAACAGTGACTCCTGCAATTTCGTGTTTTGATATTAACAGAAGCAGCTTCTGAGCCCTTTACATCCATCCCAAAGTCTTGAGCAGAAACTATGTGCTTAAGAACATAGGCAGTGGAGGGGCTGAGATGCCTCCTCCCGTCCGTGCTGCTGGGGAAGCAGACCCGCGTTAATCCAGGATGAGATATGGCATGCACAACTTTTATAGTTTTTAGGGGGAAAAATGAAAAAAGTAATAAATTCAGCCTTGGAAGAGTTACTAAATGCTAAGCACCACTCATAAAACATAGACTAATGTATTTTACTTCATTAATATTAAAACAATAATTCACTTTTATACCATGAATAAAATAAGATGAAAATCCATGGAGTTCAGGGCACTTTACTCCAAAATGTGGCAGTGTTCAACTACTTTAAGTTGCAGTGGAGTTTTGAATTGGAGAGGGTGCTGTTCTGTTTTGAGAAATGACAGAGCTGAACAGGTCTCTTTGGCCTTCTCCTTACCTTCCCTCAGAAGCAGTGTACAGGTCTTGGGAAGGATTTCCCTGACTTTGCCAGAAATAGCATGAGCCCTGAACTTGGTTGGGGTGCCTTGCCTTGTAATTAGAGGAAAAGAGCTCGTGAACAAAGACCTTGCTAAGCACTCCCTGTTTGCCAACTCATTCTGTGCCCTCCTTTGTTGGTATTGTTGTTGTTTTCTGTCTGATGGTGCACTCAGAGTTGTCTATGGTTGTGAGTTCTCATTTCCTTATGAAGCCTCCCATATCATATAAGATGTATTGCAGTGTTAGAAAGGAGGGTCCTTGCGTACGAATGCTCAGTGTGCAAGTGTGAGAACCCGAGTTCAGATACCAAACATCCACATAAAATGCTGAAAATGTCTGTGTGTGCGCGTGACCCCAGTACTGGGCGTGGGGTACTGAGAAAGAATTGCTTGGGCTTACTGAGATAGACTTGCCTGGGCTTCTGGTGTAGCCAGTGTAGCCAAAAGACAGTCCTCTCCAGGGTCACTGTGAGTCACTGTCACAAGGAATAAGGTGACAAGCAGAAAGGGATCAAGGTAAGCACCCAGTTCTTCCTCTTCTGGTCTATACGCAGGCTTCAGAAGCATCCGCGCGTGTTTACGCACAGGCAGGCGTGTGCGCACACATGTGCGCACACACACACACATTAAATGTTTATACTTGTATTGATCTTTAGTTATAAAGGTTTAATTGGTGAATTTAGAGGTTAAAAAACAAAGATATGTTTTCCTCTTGTGCTGCTCAGCAGATTGAGTCACAACACAAATAAAAGACAGCAAGTTAGTATCTATGTAAAGCCAAAAAGGTAAAAACAAATTCTTAAAAATAGTTGAAGGCTGGGTGTGGTAGTGTGTGGCTTTAGTCAAGCACTCTAGAGGCAGAGAGGTGTTTCTCTGTTAGTTCAAGGCCAGCCTGATCTGCCTGGGGAATTCACAGTCAGCCAGGGGTATGTACTGGATCCTCTCTCTCACTGTGTGTGTGTATTATTAAGTCACAAAAATAGGTGACAGGTGTTCACTTGATATTTCATAGAAGAAACAGGTTTAAATAGTCAAATATCTCTAGGCCATTTTTGTCAAGTGAATATTAGAGAGCATATTCCAACAGCATGTTTCAAACACATGAAAAATCTGATGGTGCCGAGCTAAGACATCATTTGCATGGAGATTACATATCATGCTGGGGGGGGGCAGAACAATGAGTCACAAGTTATGTCGTGCAAAGCCAAGTGTTTGCAGTGTTGGTTTCCATCACAGTGAAGTGGCTATAATCACCGAGTCACAGACTACTAACCCTGGAAGTAAAGTGAGGTGTGACTAGATTATGTGATGATGGACAACTGTTTCTAGACAGTTACGGTATATGATAACATAGCGTATTTGTCAGTGGCTGAGGATCAAAGGGTTGACTGCAGCCATGTTTGGGAAAGTCTTGTATGTTTGAAGTAGTTGGAGTGGTTATTTCATTAAATTCCCTTTTTAGAAAACTCACCTTGGTAGCAGAACGCAGGCAAATTCTGAGAAAGCTGATGTGGGAAGTAGTAGGGCCTATTTAAAAAATTTTTTTAAAAAACAAACAAACAAGATAATTGAGTTTTGAATGCAGCAGGAGGTGGAAGAGAGAAGTCAAGGCAGATTTTCAAGAAAACATTGTGGCTAGACCCAACTGTGTTTAAGAAGTAAGACAGCACACCACGGTTCTATCTTGCCCACTTTCTGCATGTCGGGAAATGGAAAGCTTAATGAAAAATTCATATGTAGAATCAAATATTTGTACTCAAAAGAAAATAAAGCGGAATAACGCTTTCTGCTTTTTTTATTTTTAAGTATACTCCTGAAATGTGACACTAATGTGTTCATGAAAAAATATATCTATTATTTATTTCAAATTTTTGTAGCATTTATGTGCTATCATTGCTAAACAAAAACAAATCTGAAAATCTCAGACTTGAAGGAGATACCTTAAACCGTGTTAAATTATCCTGAAATATTATTTGTAATAGGAAGGCGTACTTTTGTTTCATAATTTTAGCTCTTCATGATCTTCTTTTCTTACATTCTCAACATTATAAATTTTCAGAAAAGTTTCTTTGTTAATCAAGAAAAATATTTCCCAACTCTTACAACAAAATGAATTTATGAGATGTGACTGTTTCCTTGCTTCACCAATCAAAACCTCTGAATGACCTTTTCTAATAATCAGCAATCTAATAGGGAACAAATTTCATCATAGAATCATGCGAGGTGATAAAGCAAGATGACATCAAAGGATCATTGAGTTAAATAATAAATACTTCAAGATGCCCCTAAGGCTTAGAAGTCTGCAGTGGCGGACTGTTTAATTAATAACATGTACTTTACAAAACCCATCATTATCTATTTATATGACAGCCTGCTAATTTTTTTAAAACTATTTTTTTAAGTGATGTCAGTTGGTTGATTCGCAGGTTTTCATTCTTACATGATGGACTCAAAGGCTGACCTCTAGTCATTGCCATCCCATCTGCTCACAGTTCTATTATTCGTTTCCATTTATAAAATCACCTCACAGCATTAAGCAACTTGACATCCCTAAACGGCACATCATATAGTTATTCTTTTAGAAGGTACTAACTCTATCTGGTTGCTATGCCACTATCTTGGATCAGTGGTAAATTGTATCCTTAGGATAATGGCAGCAGGTAAATGTACGTTAGGGTCTGTAGTGGTTTGAATGGTAAATATCCCTCGTGCTAGTATTTGACGACCTGGTTTTGGTAGGTTTAGGAGATGTAGCCTTGCTGGAGGAATTCTGCCACTGGGAGTGGGCTTTGAGGGTTTCTAGAGCTAGTCATTTGTAGTTCACTGTCTCTGCTTTGTGTTATGGTACAAGATGACATGAGCCCTCAGCCTCTGCTCCAGCCTCAGTATCTGCCCCCTGCTACCTCCACTCTGCCATCGTGATCTCTACCCTTTTGAGGGCTGTAAGCCCAAGTAGACATTTTCTGTAGGTTGCCTTGGTCATTGTGTTTTAGCACAATGGTAGCAAAGTAGCACAAGGCTTCTTTTGTCTCTCATAAATGTCTAGTTCCACGTATGCAACCTTTGTACTGTCTCGGTGCGCCACAAGGCCACTTCTTCCTGTGTCATTCTTTACATAGTTGCCGGGGTTACTTTCTAGGTTTTACATTATTTCCCAAAGCCAGCAAATCAATTTCCTTATAGCATTTCATATTTTTAACTACTACAACTCTAAAATCTATATAAAACATGACAGGCAGGTCCCTAGTTCTCTTCTGCTGAGATCTTAGCTCTGCAGTCTAAACCCTAGATAACTTCTTCAAGTCTAAAGTTAACTGGTAGCATGTCTCTCCAAATAGTTCCACCTTGGGATGTACTTGAACTTGGTTTGGGACAGAAGATGGAAACGGCCCTCTTAAGGAAAGACTAAGTAGTGCCCTTCTCTGTCTGGCTTTATCTCAAACTAGATTTATAGCAGTAAAATACAACAAATCCTTATGTTTTGAGGAAACTATCTGATTTTTGTATGCCCATTCAGTTTGTTTTATGCATGTGTAGTACCATTCTTTCACTCGGTTAATATTTTTGTGTTGTGGCTCCTTCCCAAGCCCTGCTAGACAAAAAATTACAGTAAAGTGTGCATCGTTCTTGCCTTAACAATCTTTATGTTATGAATAGGAAACCATGAGAAGGCTGTAATTGGTGGTGTGATTTGACCATCATAATATAGGAAATGCAACCTGTGTTTGCTGAAGGACAGACAGGCAGGATGCAGAGGAAAATAAGCAGCTGCCATGTACATGGGAGATGATGCTGGTCTGGGCTAATGTAGCAGCGGGGCAGAAAAAGGGTAGGAAGAGGATACTTACAAAGGAATAATATTTGTAATTCTTTATCATTCTTGCACAGGACAGAGGCTTTGTTTCCATGTCTACCCAGACATTCCTGTTTCCATTTTGTCTTTTCATAATTATTAATATCTTCACATTCAGAATCATCCAGGTGTGGATAATAAAGTATACATTAATACAGAGATAAAGAGAAGGAGAAGGAAAAAAGGATGCTGCCCAGGTTTTCAGCTTCAAGAAGCCAGTGGCAGAGCCGAGTACTACAAGGGGGCGGAAGTGAATGGGGGCTGTAAGGAGAACGTACAGGCTCACATCTAGACACAGTGTGTTGAAGGAGAATCATACATATGACAGAAGTCAATAATCAAACCATTGCAGGGTCAGGAGATCAAGGAGATGTTGGCCAGAAATGCATGGCTTTCAGAATGATCGGAATGGATGGTAATTGAAGTGATGGGACCGTGACATCACTAAGTCAGAAAGTGTGGACAACCACAACAAGAAGCCAAGGCCCTTGAGGAACTAAAAGTGACACCTACTTTGCATGGATAAACAAAACAGGAGGCATTTACAAAACAAAAAAAAAAGTTCTGGATAAGCAGTGCCATGAAAAGATGACGTCATGACACTAGCAGGAACACTGCAGAGGACTTCCCATAAAAGGACAGTGTTGCAAATAGTGGTCCGGAAAGTCAACGGCTTCTGGCACTCAGATAGAGAGAAATTTGTCTGCGGAATTCCAGTCACTAGTCAGTTGGTGCTGCCGCTGCTGCTGCCTTGCTTGCAGTGGGGGTTGTAGCCCTTGTTTGGGGATTTTAAGGAATGGCTGATATACATTTGAATGGTTTTCCCAAATTACAGCCGAAAAAGGAGAAGCATCCATAATGCATCAGAAGGATGTGTAGAATTTGAGTGTGATGTCTCAAAACGCTTTAAGATCCCCTAGAAGACTATGCTTCGAGATGTCGTCTGTAATATCCATCATGAAGGAGGGGAAATGATTCTGTTTGATCATAGAAATTAGAATAGTTTTGACTTCCATGGAAATTTATGTGACTTTACTTTTTTGGTCTAGAATTGGAACAAAATTATTTTATTCATGGGAGCAAGTTCCTTAACTATTTCCCTTTCCCCCAAAAAAATGTATTTCATAAATGTGCTCAATAAAAATAAAGTTCTGGCTTCCCCCTTTCCCCCTTGTGCAAAGAATTATACCACTCTAGGCTTCTGAAAATCTAGGGGTTCTTTGGGTGCTCTCTGACAAATAAAATATGAACCAATGTTTTGACTTTCTGAAAATGATGTTCTCCCTTGTCTTTGTGCATGCAAATATTTTATGAGGCCTGGAGTGGCAACCACTGTAATAGGTGTCCTGTGTCTTTGAAGAAAATAGGAAATGAAAGTTCACTTAATAGCTATTGTATATTTCCATTGATGAATCTTCTAAAAATGGAAGATTTTATTTATACTATTTGATTCTACTGAGCAAAAACTTAAAGAAAAAAATGTATACTTCCTCTGAAGTATATAGAGGAAGTCAGCCATATGGGATGAGTCAGGAGGATTGCATGTTACACTCTGCTGCATAATGAGTTCAAGGCCAGCCTGAGTTTCGTAGGAAGGCGCTGTCCCTCAAAAAAAAGCATACAGATTAATAAATCTGCACATTTTCTTTTAAAAAGCACAATTGTTGGTAGTATTAGTAATAATAAAAAGTGAATCCTCTAAGGAAAGTTTCTAGTTCAGGGAAAAGAGCTATCACCTCACACATACACAGAGACTCTCATTCAATATTGAGAATTGGTCAATAATCTGTACATGAATTGTAATCATGACCCACAGAGCATACTTGCCCAGGTAACTATAAATAGGGTCCATCTCCAAGAAAGCCACAGATTATCACTTTAAATTGCACATGGATTTACACAATTCATGAATTATCCTAACACCCTCTGCACGGAACACACCTGCAAGCTTAACAATCTCTGTGTTCAAACATTGAATTTTAGATTTGACATTCCACTCCCAGGAATATATTTAGATCAATTTATCAGGAATACTCTTTTTAGTAAAACTTTCATTAAAATATTTTATCCTCTGAATTTGAAATTGCTTGTCTACCATTTTTTATGTGAGTTATTTAATGATACAGCATAGATAATATTTAAGCTTCTTTGGGTGGGAAATTATTTCTGAACCTATACTCACGATGCCCATTTTATCTGTCCCTGTGTGCATTTTTATGTTTGAAATGATTTAGCAGTTCTGAAGTTTCCTTTAGCATACTACTTGTGACAAGCGAGTTAAAAACCTATCAACGAGATGGACGTTGGCTGGGAGATGATACAATTGGTAACATCCTATAAAAGCAAGAGGACCTCAGTCTGATCCCTAAGTCATCATTATCCAAACTACTAAAGTGTATACATAATTCCTAATAATATTTGCAAAGCATTTGTCACAGTATGAGAGAATCTCGAGTGTACTCAGAATGGTGTCTATGTAATGGTACTATGCCATGTTAATCAAGGACAGACAAAAAGTGCTGGGGTTGGGAAGATAACCCTGTTGGTAAAGCACAAGCTAAACAGGCATGAGGGGCTGAGTGAGGAGCTGAGTTCAAATCTCTAACACCCATGTGTTAAAAAGTTGTCACTCACCCGGAATCCTAGCACTGAAGAAGCTGTAATAGGTGGATCTCTGTCCTAATAGTCTAGCAAGAACTTCGGTTTCAAAAATTCTGTCGCTTCAGGAAGACACCCATGTTCCCATGTAAACACATGAATGTGAACACACACACACACACACAGAGAGAGAGAGAGAGAGAGAGAGAGAGAGAGAGAGAGAGAAAGCATGCATCAAACAAGAACTAAGAACTGATTGTCAAACACTGGCAGTTAATCCCTAAGTTAGGTAGGTCAGAGTACCAACTGATTGTCATCCCTGCCCCGTGAGAGTCAAGTGTAGCAAAGAACATGACCAGAGGAGACTTTAGTGAGTGAACTGTAGAAATTATCCCACAAATGAGTTTCTCTTAGGAGATTCCTAAATCACTTTGTTTTATTCCTGTGTGAAAGCATATCTCTGTAAAGCAAATGTTTGATAATTGCAAGCCATAAACATTTTGCTTTTAGAGTTTTGCGTGCAATTTAGGAAGACACTCCACCTGCTTTAGGTATTTATGATTGCATCGTGTGTGGATATGTGTATGCATTCATTAAGCCACACAAGGAAAGGAATGCCAGCAGAGTTAGGGCAGTTTTGAACGCGTTGTAGACAATGAGATAGTTGTCCATGTACTATGCACTGAGTGACCCCCTACTCCTAATTAAGGCTGCGAGTTCCCTTCAGCTGTAAGGATGGGAATGGCCATGCCCCTGCCCAGCAAGCGCATTCCACTTCATAGAAAAAGCAAGCTGTGGACTTGCAGTCTCCTCTTGAGAATAACAGGTTCCCGTTTCTAAGCTATTGGGATATTTAACCCGTGCGACTGAAGCCAAGATGATTCAGTGGACTATTTTACAAACTAACACCTTTTCAAAAGTGTATCTTCTGCTTAGATATAAAGTAAAACATTTATGAAAATATTAGTCAGAGATATGTTTGCTTCCTAATTTTTGTTTTTACTTTGAAAAATTATGCTAATCTCATGGCAGCAACTTGGCAGACGTTGAGATCATAGACTCTGGGTGTGGGAGAGAAAGAAACCAAGTGAAGGAACTGAAAACGAAAGAATTGAAACAGGAATAGATGGATAACCTTCCAAAGAGAATAGACATGTTGTCCTGGAGATAAACAGGCTCAGATTACAGGCCTTGTTGGTAGCGTATTTATTCACCTGGAGTCTCTGAACTCTAAGTCCAAGGCACTGTGATTGGAGATTAAAAGCGGGTTTCCAATATGCTTAATCCATAGCACTGCCCAGCATTTGTCGTATATAATCTCAGCAGTGGGGGGCCCCAAACCTGAAAACTGAGAAATGCTGTCTTAGAAGGTAGAAGATGTATTAGATTCTGTTTCTGCCCTTCAGCAATTCATAAGCTAGCCTTAATTCTCTAAGCCTTGGGGGTTTTGTATCTGTAAAGTACAGTTAATAATAGTTTCTTTGCCAGTTTCAAGGTAAATGAGGTAAAAGGAAACTGTCTTCCAAAGCTTTCCAGGGCTTATGTATTGATTAAAAATTTCTATTTTAATTGTGTACCTTCATGAGGGCTGAGCACGATTTTTGAGAGGAAAAAAAAAAGAAAGAAGGGCCTATAATCTTCTTAAAGTCATTTCCCATGTTTATTATCTAGTGAGAGGATGTGAAATATTCCTGGGTACATTCCTTACTTTTTCTTTCCTTGTGCTAAACTATTTATTTCAACTTTTCTAATGGATTATAAACGAATTCCTAATAGCCTGAAACTCTCAATGCTTCCGCTTCAGGCTCCTGAGCCTTGGAATTATAGGCAACAACATGAGCCACCACAGCCAATCAAGAGGTTATTTTAGAAAATAAACTGATGAATGGTCATCTATATCCAATCTCTTCCCAGTGTACCAGTTCTGGAACTCTTGTCCTGAATTTTGAAGGCATTTGAAAAAGAGTAGCCCACCATCCCTTTTCAAATTAATTTCTGTGATTTTCTTCTTATTTCTTATCTTAAAACAGAGCAACAAAATAAAACTGAAGTGAAAGACTTTTCCCCTGTCATGACCCTAAGACTTTCGTGCTTTAGAGGAGCTCATCTCTAGATTCATGTGTTTAGGTTATTGCTGTTCAAGCCTGTCCTTCTTTGGCCATTTCTGCCTGGGGGCTGTCTTCTGTCCGTGGTGGAGGCTTCTAGTCACCTGTTTTCTCTGATTTGTTTAGCAGCAGCAACAGAAGAACCAGAGGTGATCCCCGACCCCGCGAAGCAGACAGACAGAGTGGTGAAAATCGCAGGCATCAGTGCTGGGATCTTGGTGTTCATCCTCCTCCTCCTGGTTGTCATAGTAATTGTGAAAAAGAGGTAAGATCCAATAGTGTCCTGTAGCACACACTCATGTGTTTGCCACTGATTTTCACATTTTTCCTTCAAGCTCTTTGACAAGTTCTAACAAGATTGCCTGCACCTCAGTCCCTTCTTACTTGGGATTTTTAAGTGAAATCTTATTTAGTTATTTGCAGTTTGTTCTGGGATAGAAGCATAGATTTTTGTTAACATGTATTTTATGTAAAACTTTAAATTATTTGAATTTGCAGAAATACATGAGAAATTCATCATATCATATTTTAGGTGTTCTAATGATTAAGCATAATACAATTGATGGTTATACAGTTATGGTACTTGGACCAAAGTCAGAATTGCTTTTATTCTTAATCTATATTTTCATAAATATGGGTTACATATGAGGCATGAAGAAAATAAAACTTTATTTAATGACATTGTATATTAAATATTCACTGACTAAAATTTTTAAAAAGAAGAGTAAATGCTTAAATTGAACCTTATCTTTTATACTATGTCAGTAAATGTCGCCACCTCCTGGAGTTCTATAAAGATATGACTTCCTGGAATTTAAATTTATATTCTAGAGATGAAAGTATACTCTTGCTCAAATGCATTTCTGATATACAGCACAGTTTTTATTCTTGGAGCTATTTGACTATTATGTAAGTTGTCAGAATCTGTAAGTCATATTCTTAGAAACTAGGATGACATCTCATTCCTTCCAAGCAAACATTTTGGATAATTCTACAATTTGGAAGGACTTTTGAAAAAAAAATTACATGCAGAGTGCATTCCAGCAGCTTTGTATAGAAGTGGGTTTTGCTCTACTAATTGTACCGATTGTATAATAAATGATGTTGCTTATAGTACATGAATTCTCATAGTGTCCAATTATTACTGCTTTCTACTTGAAATAAAACATTAGCATTATGGCTAAGACTCATATGTTAATAACAATTCCATGAGCATCGATTTTAATATATTGCCTCTTTACACTTGTCCCTGGAGACATGTATGTTGGAGAAGACACATCTGCATTAGAAACATTAGGTATGCACTACAGCGTTCTGTGTTCAATTAGCTACATATGTGCTTCCTCCAAACAGTGCTTTTTCTCTGCTGTTGTCTACCTCTGTGATTGGAAAACACATCCTAGGCGAGACAAGAAGATTTAAGTCTTCGAGAAACACTAGTTTGCCAGTGCACACCCATAAAAATCATGGAATAGAACCTTCAGACCTTATATCTCTGTTCAGATTAAATCTGTACTTGGAGAGCGAAAAAGCCAAATAGCTTAGAGAACCCACTTAACACTGCTTCTTCATTAAAAGGATTGTCACATCCGATTGGATGCTCAAGAATGGCTTCTGACTGTGCCCTCCTCAGAATGGAATTCAATCTCCTTGCATTTGTTGTTTATCCGAAAACTTGTTTGTTTTTGAGTAGCCTCCCTTTGCTGGATTTGTACGAAGAATGACTAATGAAAACTAAGGTCCTTCAAGTTGCTAAGCTTGACGTCACTGAAGCAAGCATGGGGCTTGGGGGATATGCTCTACCAGTGCTCTAAAACTGCACATCTTTGCCGATTCTTCTTCTGGTTTACGTTGCCAATGATCAGATGACTAGGCCTCCACTCAAATCTTTCATGTTTAAGTTTTCATAACTGTTTTACTGGCTAGAAAGGCTTCTGAACTTTTACCTGCCTCGGTAACACCTATGTGACTGGCGAAGACCATACTCTCACAGACAGATGAGATTGTGTTTGCTGCCTTCTGGTTATATCATTCCTAAATGACTTGAACTCGTTGCTTACCTCAGCACATTCATAAGGGCTTCAAATCACGGGTCGTGTATATGTCACACACATATATCCTGTGTTTTTTAAGCCAGGGTAGGTTTTTATCATTGCCCCAAAGCATGTAGCAGTCCTGGATAAGACAGAGTTTAGCTTCAAATTTTGTGTTACTCTGTAGTTTCATTTGAGTATAGAAAGTTACAATAAAAACAGTGGAAATGGGAACCCTCTTACCATCTGCGTTTTCATGAGAAATTGTAACGTTTCTTTAGACTATCCCTCAGTGTGAATAATAAATGTAGGGTTATTTGCTTCGATGAAAATAGTTCCATGTGATTTGGGTTGCAAAAGAATAGCTTAGAATGCAACCAAATAAAACTTTATGGCTGAGATTATATAGAAAGTAAGTTCTTAGGCTGTGAAAGGAATATTGCAACTTTCAGAACGCAATGTCATTCTTCTTTCAGTTTAATTGCTGTTGAATTATTTCCAATTATATGCCATTTTTCATTGATTGTGTATAATTTAAATGCACAGCATGAACACATTAAAACTTCTAAACATCAACTTGAAATCATGTTTCAATACAGTAAATGTGTGTGTATATCATGTTCACATGCATCTACTGTAGGAATACCTTCATGTATATGTAGCATACGGTACCTGTATTCACATAAGATGTATATACTGTGTACCATTAAGATACACCCGGTGTGTAAAAATGTAGTACTTTGCACATATTAACATCATATCTTTATGTTTTGTATTTAAAATAAACTACTCCGTTGAGTATACCCATCCTATACATAGCTGATCCATCAGTCATGACATTTTGATGGCAATGGATGATATTATGCTTTAACTGCATGTTGAAAAACACACAATCCATTTAATTTTTCAGTTCTTTGGCAATGTAGGAAATGTCAGCATGTTACTTTTTTTTTCCTAATCCTGTATTAAAAATTTTATTTTTTGCTGCATATCTGTCTGTTTAACTGCATGGCATAAGAATGCTAACAACGCATGGGCAAATTAAAATGGCAAAGCAAAAAAAAACCCCACAAATTTCATTTTGTTTCGTTTTCTTTTTAACGCACATTTTTCTGCTCTATTGGATGTGACGGAGTCACGCTTCTCATTCACCATTGCTTCTCTTTTCCCACTGTCTGTGATCTGCTTGCCAGGAGGAGCTACTATTCTTACTCCTACTACCTGTAAGTAGAAAATGGGTCATTACAACTTTACCTGTGTCCAATTGCAATATCCCTTTCAAAAAACCCACAGAAACAGTGTGTGCTTGGTGGTGTTTCAAAATCTGTACCTTTCTGGACTCTAAAACTATAGACTGTGACCTATTTTGATTCTCTTTTTTAAAAGGGATATTGTGTTTCTGTATGTTCAGCTACTTTTAATTTTTAATTACAGTTTTTCATAAGAAGCTTTAGTCTGCAGCTAAGAGCATCATTTATTTACTTATGTCAAGTCTGAGCTCTCTTAGCAATATGATACTTTATGCATCTCGTGACAAATGTGGTTTTAGCTTCCTAATCCCAAGCTATATCATAATGTATTACGCTTGACAATATGAGCCCAGTGAGATATTTGTGCAGCATTCAGACTGCCCCTGAAAGATGCAAACCAGATCAGGCCTGCATTTGATAGCATCGCTTTCCACCTCACCTGGTATTCAAAAAGATCGTAACAAGATATCCTTGCTGGCCATTAAAACCTTTATAATGGTCTTACAAATAAATTGATAAAATCATAATGTAGTGAAGGCAGAGACATAAGTATATCTTTTCTAGAGTAGGAAAAATGAGTTTGTTTATTACAATTTAAATAGAGACTTTATAAAACTAAGCCAAGACAAAGCCTGTCAACCTACTGAGGAACAAAGATATCACATTTTGACAGTCTTTTGCAATCCCCAACTCACCCAAGACTAAGGTACGGTAAGTCTTCTTTATATCAGCAGGGAGAATATTGGCCAGTCAACTTCCTGAGCCATTTTCAGTTTGTGTCTTTAGAATCCAAGATAATTGTTAGCCATTCAGTTCAAAGGATATGATACTGTCCAAGACTCAAGGATTCAGACTGTTTGAGGCACACAGCTTGCAGTGTCTGTATCACTAGGTAAGGTTTCAGCTAGCATTACAGCAAAATATAACGAGTCAATCACTTCAATGCAACTCTGCCAACATTTTGAATATTACAAACATTTGGCTTCCTACAATCTGCTAAAACAAGCAGGTGTAAAATAACAGTGCTCTTAGCTTACTGTGATGAATCATAATATGCTTGTTAAATCATGTTTGATGAAGCCGATGGTAATTAACCGTACCATTTCATACAATGATGGAGTACGTTCCCCCTTTATGGCCCACCCATACATCCACCTGCAGAAGTTTATGCTGTTGGCTGCTTTGATAATGAAAGTCATTTGCACATCTGTCAAACTCAAGCACTTGCAAAATGAATTGTTTTAACCGTCCTGAAGTGCACATTACATGTGCTCATGGCTCTGGGGCAGACAAAGCATGAGGTATACTAAAATCAATATGTATTTAGTTACAAGAATGTCAATAAAACTTCCATTATCTGTCAATGTATCTGTAAACTTAGAATGGGATTCCATTTTTGGTGCACAGTTACTAGCTCTCTTCCAGACGATGTAGCCGTTTATACTTCGCTGTGATTGACACTTAGAGCTACTGGCACCTTAAGGCCTAACCAGATAATAATGTCCTAGGGATGTATACTTATAAAGGTTACTTAAACACACCTAGGGATACTAATCTCAATCTGATTTCTTTTATAAAGAGAGAAATAAAGTAGAATAGAAAATAGAAAAAAACCCTACGATGTTTGAGTTAATTTTAATGGCATTATGTCACCGTAACTTTTTCTTTTTTACATACATGAACGCACTTAACACTGATGTTAGCTCATGTAGATTCAGAATGCCCTTAATGAAAGCCAGGGTCATTGTGAGGGTGGAGGCGCATGAGACTGTCTGATTGTGCCCTACTCTGCAGCTACTCACAAAGGTTATAGTCTTGTGCAGTTTGCTCACTATCTGAGTTTCTATGAATCTAGAACACCCTTGCTAGAATACTTTCCCTTTCTGTTTCTGGAAAAATACTTTTTAATTTTACCCATTCATGAACACAGATAAATGATTCATTCATAAATCCTGAAAAGTTTGGAGTCGTCATTTCCATTTGCCATTTTCTTCATGCCCGTCTTTATATTTTAACGTTACATGGAAACCAAATTTCAGTTTGTCCAATTTTGTTTTTTTAAATCGATCTCTCACATTTTTAAAGAAATGAATCAACACTTTAACCCTGGCCAAGACACAAAGATTTGAAGGAAAATTGAAAGTTTCACTTGTTTGTTTTTGATACAAGGTCTTGCCATGAATCCCAGTACAGGAAGACTTTGAAAGTCCCTGGCTCCACTATCTACTTCTATTTACTGGGATTGGAGATGGGCAACAGTGCTCCTGGCTAAAACTTATTTGTCAAGCATTTTTCCCTGCTGTTTCAAAATGTAAAATGACAGCTTATTTGTGCTATATTCATGTTTTATTCTTATGCTTAGCAACTGGTGTTCAACCACTGTAGTAGGCTGCCTAGTGCGGCAGGAAACACAGCATAAACAGCTGGGTATTGTGTAATAGCTTAAGCTATGGAATGAGGTCATTCTTCATTGCTTATTAGATAAGCAACCTTGGGTAAGTTATTTTACTCCCCTAAGCCTCAATGAACTCATCTATATGATGAGAATCCTTAAACAGTTTTCAGTGGATTGATCCGAGAATTAATTGAGTTAACCAATGGAAAGTGCCAAGTATATAACAGGCCCAATTTATCTCTTCCACAAGTATTTATTAAGAGCCTGCTTTGTGCCTTAAGTATTCTAGCACTGTTCCGATGCCCGGAATGTGCAGGTGATCTTTCCTTAGTGAGCACACAGTGGGGAAACGACGAAAAAATGATCTGATGACGCATGACTAGTGTCGTCTCAAGAGATGAGCATGTTACTATAAAAATCACCTGAATCAGATGGCACAGGGAGCAGCCTTATCAAGCCTTTCCAAGGAAGTTTATTTGGAGTCGCAGTGAATAGAAACTAGCCAGATTTCAGAGACTTAATGATGTTGTAGGCCTAAGGACAAAAATATTTCATGATGGCTAAAAAGCAGGAAGTTGGGAATGCATAAGTCTGTCGGCTCCATACAGCTTAGCTGTATTTAATTAGAGTCAAACACTTTAAAAAAAAATAAAATAATTGCTGGGCAGCGGTGGTACAAGCCTTTAATCCCAGCACTCAGGAGGCAGAGGCAGGTGGATCTCTGTGAGTTTAAGGATAGCCTCATCTACAGAGAGAGCTCCAGGACAGCAGGGGCACACAGACAAACCCTGTCTCAAATGCCCCCCCCCATAAATAAGTAAACACACAAATAAATAAATCATTCAGTTGCGCTAGCCTTTGTATTTTTCTTATGTTTGTTTAACTGTGAAATGACAACCATTGCTCCCAATATCAAATGAATAAGTTGTTCAAGTTTGGAAAAATAAATCCAGGGAGTAGAGAGATGACTCAGCTGTTGAGAGCATCGGCTGCTCTTGCAGAAGATTTGAGTTTAGTTCACAACACCATTGTCAGGCAGCTTACAACTGTGTCTGTAACCCCAACTCTAGAGGCATAATATGTTCCTCTACAAGGAACTGTGCTCATGTAGATGTGTACACACAGACACACACACACACAAACACACACACACGAGAGAGCTTTAATAAAATAAAAACTTCTGAAAATGATTAAGAAAACTAAGATACCCATTTTAAAACATTGCTTATATTTTTATAACTTGAAGCCATTTCAACATTTGGGTCAAGTGCTACGAGTCTTGGGACAAACTGCCCCGTACAGTGTCTCACCCCTCACCTAGATTTGTATGCTCTGTCTAGATCTTTATATTTCTGCAGGCTTTACCCCTGGCCTAGGAGGGAGAGTTGGTAGCACTTTCAGTGTGTGCAGTAAGTGCTGTCAATAAACCACAGTGCTGATGACAGTGATGGTGGAGATGGTGTAGGGATCATTCTGGTGGTGGTGATGGTGTAGGGGTCGTTCTGGTGGCAGTAGATAGTAATCCTTTGTCCTTGTTTTAATATTACTAATACCTACTGTTCCTTTTAAATGCTTGAGGGGTGCCCATCAGCAAGTCATATTTATACCTGCTTTATTCAGTTGTGAGTGAGATCTGTTTTTTTTGTGTGTGTGTATGTGTTCTGTGTGTTGGTTGTGTGCCCCTGTGCTGAACTACTGCAATTCTCAGAGAAAAATAGACTGGAGCAACTCTCAGCCTGTGGACATAAACTCCGTCTATTCAATGAACCTTTGTAGTATTAGTGGTATGTTTAATACTAAGACAGTAGTGGGGGACCAGAAGAGAATGCCTTGCCATGGACCTCCAAAATGGCATTCTTAACAACCAGGAAGCATTTCCCAGGCAGCATTAATTGCTACCATAAAGTGAGTGACGGGAGTTTAAAGTGGACAGTGGTTTACAGCGCCTCTGGGTATAAATTTCCTGGTGAATCTGAGTTAAATATTTTATATGCATTTAGTAGATTTTTGAGTGGGGGACTCACGGATAACAGAGAAACAAAAAAATATGTTCTCGATGTGGGAGATAAAAGGCTCACTATTTGTGCAGTTTGCATTGTTATCTCTGATTTTCACAGCGCTAAATCATTCTCCTGCTGTATTCATTAGACATTTCTGCAGTTGATAGTATGCATGAGAAGTCTAAAATACATTTTAGGGTTTGACCTTGTCAGCCCTCCAAGATGACAATAATCGACATTCCAACTGTGCATATCATTTTTCAAATTTTTCCCAGTATTTTTCTTACACAGCATATGATTCAGTTCGATCTTTTTATGAGTGTTTTGAATCATATATGGCCAGGGCTGACTTTCAGAGACTTTGGATTAGTTTTGATGAGTGCTGTAGTTGCCCTGCTTGGTGTGTCTGTGCTCTGTGTGTGTGTGTGTTTGTGTTTGTACCTGAGAGCAGCAGAGAGAAGAATGGGCCTTTTCCTTATTTCTGTTGGCCGGCCAGCTCTGCTAAAGCAAAGCTAGGCCATGTTGTTGGCAAGACCTTCAAGCATTTGATCAAAGGCAGTTGTCACTCAGGCAGAAGACTGGAACTTGAATTTTTAAAGTTTTTTCCTTAATTCATCTGCGAATTAACTGTAGTTTAGAAGCATTTGTTTATACTCTTGAAAGAATGTTTTCATGAAAATTATTTATTTTTTTTATTTTTGACAATTTCATATATATAAACAACGTAGTATGATTATAGCAACCTTCCCGTACCCTCATTTTACTCCATTTTTTTTCTCTCTGATCCCAGACCCAAATAGAAGAAATGATTGTTTGGCAACTTGAATTTTAAGGATCTAACAAATATTAAGTGTGCTACATCAACCAGCTGATGTAATGGTTTGTGTGTTGTCTTGACTCCTGAGATGATGAACAGTTCGTAGGTTTTCCGATACATGTCTGTAGCCTTGTCCTCAGGCTCACTTGAGCTTCTTGATTGCTGGTGTCAGCTGTCCCTCAAGGCTCACCGCACTCAGGGCTCCCTTTTGTGTTTGCTTTGGCAGCAAGCTTGCTAAAAAGCGCAAAGACGCAATGGGGAACACGCGGCAGGAGATGACTCACATGGTGAATGCTATGGACCGAAGTTATGCGGATCAGAGCACCCTGCACGCGGAGGATCCCCTCTCCCTCACCTTCATGGACCAGCATAACTTCAGCCCAAGATGTAAGTCGTTCATTATAGTTTTGCTCAATGCTTTGGAGGCTTATTAAGTGCATTTAATTTTCTACAATATCTTTTGAATAATGAAAGAAACAGCCAGAAGACAAACCAGCTGATAAGAGTAAAATAGAATTTACAAACAGACCTCTTTGTTCAGTTTGGTATAGGATTTAGTTTAACTTTAAACTAGGGATTTTGTCATGAAAGTATAAGAAACATTCCAAAACAAGACATAAGGCAGCATGTGTCATTGAATTAAGCTAAAAAATGGTGTTTTCTACATAAAATTAGTGTTTGTCAATTTATACTTTTGTCTTTTCCTTTATAGAAGATAAATGTTCATTAGTGATAAGAAGAAACATAGTAATGCTTTCTAGGAAAGCGGCATAAGTAGTTATTCCATTAAGGTAATCTAGTATTTGTCCTGGGCCATTCCAATACCAAAAAACTAACCACAGAGATGGGGAGGTAAGTTGGTGAAAAAAAGTATTTACCAGACAAGCATGAAAACTGGAGTTTAGATCCCCAGAACCCACATAGAAACCAGGCAGGTGTGGCATCCACCTGTAATCCTACCACTTGGGGGGCATAGATGTCCCCTGGGAACGCTCACTAACTGGAATAGCTGGAATTGGTGAGCTTCAGGGTTCCTGAGACCCTATCTCAATGCATTCATTGGAAGATTGAAGAAGGCGCATAAGATCAACTTCTTTGGAGCCACACAAGTATTGTCCTCACACATGGTAACATGCATACATTCACACATACCATCCAAACAAGAAATAAAGTAACTACTTGAAAGATTTTTCTTTTACGTTTCTAAGTATCAAGTATGAAAACTAAAAGTGTACTTGTGTTACCTGGCTCGCAAAGATTAATGAGATCACATCCACATTCATCTCTCCATTCCCCAAACATAGATTCTTTCAGTATGACTAATGTTGACCTATTGAAGAAAGTGCTTTGGAAATGTTTTCACTGAAGTCCTGTTTAAGCATGGGGGAGTTGGATAATTGCATAATTTGAATTTCACATGAAAATTATTCCCTTTCAAGGCTTTATGTTTTTAAATTAGTTATATTTAAGTTAACATGCCTAAGTCATTTCTTCAAATCTTCAGGTAAAATTGTTGCTTGAGATGGACAAATCAAGTTTGTCATTAGCATTCATATTTTGGTAACACCCTAATTTGGTAAACATGGGTGTAAGAAGACAAGAAATAAATAATAAAATTCATATTTATATGCAAATTATAAACATAAGAAATGGTAAGGTTGCACAATATTTTAGACTATGTCATTATGTCATTTCGTAAAGGGAATTTTTAAAAAAAACCTTTAGCTTGGTGAATTTTTCAGTAATTGTTGACCTTGAATACAGGCTGTCATTTTTCTTGTGTTATTCACACTGAGTGGAAGTTAGAAGTACTATGTCAGTCATTTTGGATTCAGTTTTAAACATGATAAGGCCTTTGTGGCCTATCTTACTTTTGTTTCACTATTAAGATTTAACAACAGAGAAGGACATAAAATTCTATGGTTTTTAAAAAAAAGTTTGCTTAAAATATGAGTGTATTATTGCTCCAAGTACTTGATTCAATATTTACTTGGTTGTAGATGTGACTGTATTTTTGTTTCACAGACTCTTCTGTATGCTACCCATGTCAGTACCTGACTATAAAGTTACAATTCTGAGTGTGTATCTATAAATATCCAATTATGGACTTAGAGAAAGGATTAAACTTATTCCCCACAGTTAACTGGGAAAAATGATTAAAATGAATATAAGAACTTCATTTCTGTAAATACCTTACTTACGCTTGATAGATCTAAAATGCATGGTCCCATTTCTCCTAATTTTATCATTTTTATAATGTCAGGGTGAATAATCTGGCTTTTTAAATTGAACAGAGACCTGGACTATAATTATAGATACAACTCTCTTGACATTTTACAATAACCCTGGTAAAAAAAAAAAAAGGAATGTTACCCTTGCAAAATACAGAAATCAAAGTAAGTTGTGTCACAATACTTTTAAGAAAGTATAAATCAATTATAAAGATTATTATAAAGGTATAAAAATTACATGAAAAGTAGAATTTAGAGCCAAGCCTTGCTTCACGAGCTTTGTTTTCCCACAGTGCCCAATGATCCACTTGTGCCGACTGCTGTGTTAGGTGAGGCCCGGAACCTTTATCACCAGTCTTTATTTTATTTTCCTCTTTTGCATGCCTCACAACTCCTTGCATGGGTTGTGTCTTGTCCACATAGTAACTCTCTGCCTTTAGGAAGTCCCTTGGTGTTTCAGATAGATCCCCAGAGTCCAGACAGAGACAGCAAACTTTGTTCAACACATTTGGGTCTGGTGGATTTGAATGGCAGGCACACTGTTTAGAACAACACACCAGCGTTAAGCTGTGCTGGATTTGGAGCAGAAGCCCAATTGCTTCTAAGGGATAACTAATGGGAATAATTCAAACACCTCCACTCCCAGGGGCCAAGAGCGACTGAGCAACTAGCTGATGAGGGAAAGGCAGCTTTAGCAAAGGGATTGTCTAAGTCCTTCTAGCTTTAAAGCAATTAAAGATGCAGTCAGAGGTGAAGAGGGTGACTCTGTTCATTTGCTTTTACTTTGTTCTTTTAATAGTTTGCTAAAGCGAGGAAGTTGCTAGAATCTTGATGCAGGGGTTTGGCATAGACACTACATTCCATGATAAGTAGTAGTATGTTTCAAGAAGTTAGAAGAGACCCCTGTGTTTACTTGGATCACATCTGAGGAAATGGGTTTCGCCTTTGATGATTCTGGCCTTTTTAAACCTATATATTTCAAAGCAAAACAAGTTTAATTTCAAATTTCTTCTTATTTCTTGACAAACTGCTCAATAGTCATTTGGCCAGCGTGCATTGTATGTTCATAGGTTCTCTATCAGTAACACCCTAGTGGTTCTGCTTACCCAAAAGTACAGATTATCAATACACATATCTTAAAAATGATCCCACATTATATTTATCATTCATATTTAATACTTATCGTGAATATGGAAATTAGCTTATGCATCTCTTTGCTTATGTAGTTATTCAATTTAAAAATCTATCACAAAACATTTTGGAATTTTGCAACTGATCAGTTAAGTAAAATGTACTTCGTGAACTAAAATAATCATTTTAAATTATAATTTTAGAGTTTCTATAAATAATAACTGTTCCAATAGAATCTGTATTCTAACTGCACTTTCCCTGTGCTGTGCACAACAACAGTGAGACAGAGGTGACTTAAGGCGTTTTTTGTAACAGGTGGCATGATTACATAGGGAGGAGCTATACCGGGTGCTCACAGGGACAGTATCACATTATCAACTGCCCCTACATATGCCATTTTCTCTTGAAAATTGTAGATAATATCAGTATCTCTCACTGATAAGTAGAGTTCACTTAAATGAAAATAGTAGACACTCTGAAGAGAATGGCTTGCCTAAATGTTAAAGTCCATCACTGTACTTTTCTAAGGGCATGGAGAATTCATTCTAAATCACGAGGTCTATATAGAATTACAATATGAACTCAGAAAATGACTTTACAGGTTTTCTCTTCTCCCTCTAGACAGGGTAACCGCTCCCGCCATGCTTTCCCCCCTCAGAATTATAGAGAGCAAATGAGATAATGCATATGAGCTTTACAAACTACAAAGGCTAAGCAGTTCTTGAAATATTCCAAATGGAAAGGGTTGGTCATGTTTAAGGAAAGGTAGAGCTAGCCCGGTAGTGTCATCTGACCTATTTGTCATTTTCCATTGTGTAATTTTATTTCATTTGGAGAGTGGGCACGTTTGGGTTAAAAGTGACTGGCTTCCTTTGAAAGCTAACTCTCATTCCCATTAGACATCAGATTAATCTCTTCCATTCTTCATTGCTCCCAGAATTGTGGTGTTTACGGTTGTTTTTCATCCATTCATTTTATACAGCAACTTTTTGAAATAATTTCAAACATTGTTTCATATTGATATCTACTTGATGACCTTGAAAGGCTTAGAAAATTTTCATATTGATTCATATCTTTGTCTTTTGTGTCTTATTGCTTCATTGGGATTAAGTCCCTATAACGGGTAAGTATATTACAAAGAATTCTAGAAACCTTTCAGTCAGCCACAGTTGAAGTTATTATTCTTCAGTGAATAATAAGGATAATGATAAGCACAGGCCCCCTTGCTAGGACTCATGTTATTATGTAGTTTAATGAGGTAGAAATATATTGAAATTAATAATTCATATGTGATTATTCTTGAGACCTTGCTGCCTTTTGTACTATTGTATTAAAGCCTAATGCCACACAAAGGCCATGCTATTTCATGCTAGGATATAGTCATCTGTAAGATGTGCAATGTGAGTAAAGTTTGTTTCTGAGCCTCTTAAAATTGTAAAGCTTCTGCTGTTCCAGCAGGTTCGAAATGAGCTCTGTCTAGGGTTTTCCTGTCTACCTAACCACAGCCTAGGTGCTTATATCCCGCAACCCCCCTCCCCCGCCATATTCTGTTACTTTGACCTCTCCTAATTGATTGTATACCCTGTGACAGAGCCTTAATCAGTTGCTTCTGAATTTAATCTTACTGGGCGATGTTTATATTCCTTATGCCAGTCTATCGATTGTGATATTTTAGTGACGGTAGACCAGTTGACTGCAGTCTCACAGAAGGCAGGGGGAACTGAAGCCAATCATGTTTGCTAGCAAATGTTTGCAAGTAGAGTAGTGGGTAAAACCGGAATAAAAGAAACCAATTCTCTTGAGTGCTGAGGTCATAGCAGGCTCCAAGGGCTTTCTTTTTCTATTGATGTTATTTTCTTTATTTGTTTTTTTTTTCTTTAGAGTGTGGTATTTTTAGACATGAATGCCAAAAAAAAATCAGTTTAATAAAAGAAAGTAAAGATAACTGCAATCAGGCTAAATGGTAGAGGCATACAAATCTGATTGTAGGGTTCTTTTTTTTTTTCCCTTCTCCAGGAAGAAAAAGTGTTTGTCATGGGGACAACAATTCATTTTTTGCCATATCCTATTTGTAGAGTTGGCGATAGGGCAGGCAGATGTACCAGCCCTTGAAATATGTTTCACTGTTCATTAAATATCATTCTCTGCCGTATGCATTATCATTTCAAACGCAAGTGCCCCTAAAAGTGTACTTTCCTTTCTGGTAATCAGTGTGACCGTATTATGCTTTTCAAAATAACTCCCCTTCAACGTTTGTTTTTTTTTTAAGTGGTAAGTTTAAATGTGATTAATATAAGCATGTTTCTCATTGTAATGCTTAGCTCTGTGGTCATTAAAATGCTGTTTATTCTTTATAGGCAAAATGTTCTTGGTCCTTTCTTCATCTTTATGGCAGAAAGAGCATTAAAGTCTCTTTCCGTTTTGAACTAAAACCATGGGGATGTGGTCTACACTTAAATGTGGGTGGTGGAGGCTTCTGTTGAATTTAACTAATTCACTTGTTGAATGTTTGCTGAATTTCTAGTGCATGAATCTGTCTCCAAAAATGCCAGATAAATAAATAAATGATTAAAACACAGGGCAAGGAAGTAGCATGCAAGGAATCTGGAAGTCTCGGAAACATAAGAAATAGCCTGATAATTGCATCATGAAGGGGCTGGGAATAAAAGGGAGGTGCCTTTATTTATCTCCAGTACCCCTGGTTTCTCTCACATGGCTGACAGAGGAGCCGAAGTGTACTGGCAATCAAAACAATATTGGTAGTGACAAGAATCCAAGGAGGAAAACCTCCTAGTGGGCAGAAGGGTGGGAATGGGCTTTTGTGCTGGTGTGTTGGGGTTGTGCTGATTGAGAACCCCAGCTGGTAGAAAAAAGGAGGGAAAAGGTGGCAAGATGAGTGGCCCTGCAGGGATGGGTTGTCTAAATGGGGTCTCTGAGGGAGGTTGGAATAGGAGTGTGGAAAAGTTCATCCAGTACAGTCAATGGTGAAAACATTTGTCCTGTTGATAGCTCTGTCCTCTGGTCCTAGCCTATGCCGCTGTAACTTCAAATGCTAAAAACAGAGGCGACTCAGCTATGTGTCCTGCCTATACTTTTTTTTTTAATTGAAAAAAAAATCCCTGCTTCCTCCCAGCCTCCCATTTCCCTCCCCCTCCTCCTGCCCCTCTCCCCTCCCCCCACTCCTCTCCCCCTCCCTCTCCAGTCTGAAGAGCAGTCAGGGTTCCCTGCCCTGTGGAAAGTTCAGGGTCTTCTCCCCTCCATCCAGGTCTAGGAAGGTGAACATCCAAACTGGCTAGGCTCCCACAAAGCCAGAACATGAAGTAGGAACAAAACCCCATGCCATTGTCCTTGGCTTCTCATCAGCCCTTATTGTCTGCCATGTTCAGAGAGTCCGGTTTTATCCTATGCTTTTTCAGTCACAGACCAGCTGGCCTTGGTGAGCTCCCAATAGATCAACCCCACTGTCTTGGTGGATTTAAAAGTGAATCCAGTGTCTCCCTGCTTTTCCCAGCATCCTCTGTATTGCTGAAAGACATATATACTCTGACCTTAACCCTTGAGTCGAAATGAAAGGTGATGACTTTGTCTTTATGAGTGATGCTGCCCGAGGCCCCACCTCCACCCCGTGGCTGGCTTTTCTTTTCCTTCTTTCTACTACCGGAAGGATCTTAAGGTCTTTAAATCTCCTTTGCACAGATGTATATTAAACAAGATAACTTTATCTCTTTCTTAATGTTCTGAAATATGAAATCTGCCAGATGAGAACCACAGTGCCACCGCAGAGTCTAGTCGCCTTCTGGATGTTCCTCGCTACCTCTGTGAAGGGACAGAGTCCCCTTACCAGACAGGACAGCTGCACCCAGCCATCAGAGTGGCCGATTTACTGCAGCACATCAACCTCATGAAGACATCAGACAGCTATGGTTTCAAAGAGGAATACGAGGTGAAAGCTTCAATACCGTATTGAATTTGATTTTTAACTGATGCTCAATGACATGTAGCATTTTTCTTCCCTTTAACATTCCAAGAGTGGGATACGCTACAACCTCTCTAGTCCAGCATTGAGTATGCCATCAAATATATGTGTAGAGAGGAGGGTGAAATGAAAGAAAAGAATGCTCCCTTGGAATGTATTTGGAGCTACATTCATCGTAAGGTTCTTGAGAACGGATTCAGTAATGTTTCAGTGTGTTATCATGAACCCTTTGCTCGATCTTCCTACATTTCCCTCTTTCAAAAGTTAAGCACAGGATTCCCAGAGACCCCTTGTAATGTTAGGGATGTTGTCACTGTTTGGCTTAAATTCTGAGTGTTTTTCTTTCTCCTTGCTTACACACTCTTTAATGATTAAGGTGGTGTTAAGTTAAATATGCTGCTTGCCATGGTCCCCTTAATTTTGTGAACTGTTGGCTGAGGATGACAGGGGAGAAAAACTGAGCACCACAAACCAAGTAAACAGCATCTGAACAACAAAATCAGATTTGGGACATTTCTTCTCCCAGCGTGTTTCTCTTTCCCACTTAGACCAAAATACCAGGATTTATCTTACAAAAGAAGTGACTTAAGTCAAACCTCCCTCCCAATAAACAGCAAAAATAAAATGTTCCCTTTACCTTTTGACTTGCTTCAAGATTTCATTGTGGACACTGGAGCTGAGTTATACTCCTACACACAGTATAGAACTGCACACACAGAAACACACACATGCTTAAAGCGGAAGGTGCCAAGCATACTTTATTTCAAAGAGCAACCAAAATACATTCAACTTCAAGGGAAGACTTTTAAGTTTTACGTTCTGTATGTGGGCCACCTGTCTACTTTATTTGGGGTGAGAAAAATTATCTTGAAATTTTGAATGCTGGCTTTAGATATGTGCTGAAACACCCAAAATAAGAGCAAGGAATTAGAATATCCTGCCGGAGCTGGTTCTGTTCATTCATTTCATGTACATTTCTGTGTACTCTGCTTCAAATAACGTTGGCTCTTTGAAGACCCTACTTCCTGTGTTGAGCAAAGTTTCAGTTTTTCTACAAAAAAAAAAAAAGATCTTTACCCATGTTTTAAATTTCTGCATAATTAAGCCACCACCGAACCCATCTGTCTGTAGGTGCTTGGAGAACAGAACGGGAATCTTTATAAGTCTGTTCCCTAATGAAAGACCCAGTCTTCATGACCTTCAAAGAGAAAAAGATGACAGATCATACATGAGTGATTTTTTTTACCCCCATTATAAGTGCTGAAAGATAGCCATCATTAAAAGCAGGTTTGTCAGTATTCTATTATTTAGAATTTTTTGAAAAAGATTGATGCCTCTTCTACTTGTAACTCACAAAATTATAGCTATCTTAAAATTGAAAGATTTTCAAGGTTCTATGTTTCTCTAAAGTTACTGCCAATCTATCACATGAGTTCCACCCAACCTAACATCCCACAAAACAGGCCTGAGGGCTGAGCAGGAAATGTATTTACTACTGTAGGCAGCCCTGCCCCCACCACCACAAATGTGGCTTTCACTATTTTAATTTGTAGGGCAGATAAACCTGTTGTGAGAAACAGAATTAAATTAGGTCTTCTTGCTAATTTTTTTTTCAGAGCTTCTTTGAAGGTCAGTCAGCATCTTGGGATGTAGCTAAAAAAGATCAAAACCGAGCAAAAAACCGATATGGAAACATTATCGCATGTAAGTTCCCTGAGAATTCCTGGTTCATGTAAACATTGCATGTGTAAAATGTACAGTGAGTCGCAGCGTATATGGTTTTGAGTTTAGAGAACCCGAGTGGTGGCATGCTGGTCTGTTAACTGATCTATAGGATATTAAAAAAATGTTAGCTGACTCTGAAATTGCCATCACCATCACCAAATTCAATCTCACCCTTTGAGAAATTTGTTGCTTTAAGTTTTTGTATAAATCCATGGGGATTGTTATCAAATGTCTAAGAATATTGGGGTAATGCCAAACTTCTTTTTCACTTTTGGACTGGTGTAACACTCATGCTGGGCCTAGTTGAGGTTCCTGGGGGTATTTCTTCCACGTGCCCTTCTGCCTTGACCCCCCAGTAACCGCGAGTCATTCATCGCTCAGAATATCCTTTCAGATGATGTCTTCATGAGGAGGACATGCAAAAAGCCAAGTCATCACTAGGGGCAACCTTGGGAGTACTGAGGGAGAGCAGATGGTCTGACTTTTAATTACCTGCTGATTTCCTTAAGCCAGTCTACTTTGGTTTGAAATCATTTTAAACTAGGCAAAATACATTCAGACATAACCTGTCTCTCAAGGAATAAAGGAAAAATAGATTCAGAATTCACAGTCTAGTTATATGGCTCATTCTGCTGTAAAATCCAGAGGAAAAGGAATTCCTCCAGCTAAAAAGCATTCCTGAGAAACAAAATTAGAAGCCACACAAGTCCTGTAGTCAAATCCAAGGCTCAAATGAAGAGCCAGCCAGTCCGTGCCAGGCTGCCTACAAGCTTCCTAATCTGAAAGGCAAACCAATTGAATGTCTGTTCATATTGTAACTGGTCTAAGTAGGGAGCTCCATATAGTTCTGGCTTTTCTCCCAAAGGACTGATTTGATAATAATACAAAGTATTGCAAGTGCGGATTATACAGACCAAATTTGTCCTTAAGTTTTTACCACTGACATTGTCTCAAACCGAGGAATTTGAACGCTTGCATTTGATTATTTAAACTTTTCAGATGATCACTCCAGAGTCATTCTGCAACCCGTGGAGGACGATCCTTCTTCAGATTATATTAATGCCAACTACATCGATGTAAGTGTCCTTCCAGGGTGATTCCCTAGGGCGCCCACTGTATCAGCTCCCGTCTGGGAGCTCGATGCCTGTTATTACCTGTGACTTGATTGCTAGCTTTAAAGTAAAGAACAAACTGTACACTTTTCCTTGTTCTACATCCTAGTACTTACTGACGCTGTTGTGCTTTCTTTCACACCTGACTTTGGTTTGGGCTGTAGATTTGGCTGTACAGGGATGTAAGTACCACTATATGTACATAACAGCACCCTATGATAAATATTTACTATAAAAATCCTTAATCACAGTTACTACTAATGCTTAGTCTAGTTGTTTCTGCATGCGTCACCTAATTAGTCTCATACAGTATATTTGTGTTTCATTTTTTTTTTTTGTAATTATTTTACGTTGTGTAAAGAGCTATTTGACCTCCTTCCCCTTTCTTGTGTAGCAAAACAGGGCTATTTCTGGCTTCGGCAATTTATTATGCATTTGAATTTTATTTGTTGATGATTTCTGTCTCTGGCTTTTATTCTTACCCTTCCCAAGCATATGTGAGAAGCTGGATAGTATGATGTGTATTAGTGGTTTTGAAATTTCATTTTTTTATATTGGTTTTTGATACTAAAAGATAAAAATGGGGCCAGGGATGTGACTCAGTTGGTAAAATGCTTGCTGAGCATGCAGAAAGCCCTGAGCTCAGTCCCAAATACTGCATAAACCAGGCATGGTGGCTCATGCCTGTAATCCCAGCACTTGGGAGGTGGAGGCAGAAGGATCAGAAGTGCGAAGGCATCCAGAAATACATAATGAATTCAAGGCCAGTTTGGGCTAAATAAAACCCTTTATCAAAAATATAAATAAATGCAATAGTAGGAAGACTATTTTGTGGTGTGTGATATTGGTTTGTAAAGTAAAAATTCTTAGGGCAAATATGATTTCTATATTATATTTGAAGCATATGTATCACACATATATATATCGAATCATACCACTAAAGTCTGCTTTCATTACATATTGCACTGTAAATTTGGTTATACATATGGACAGGGAAATTTTTTATGTAAGTGAAAGTAATTATCAAATACAATAAAACTTATTGCCAAGAAGAAATATATTGTATTATATATAAGGTCTGGCTCTTTGACTTTACTACCTGGTTTAAAATTACGCTAGAGGGTCTAGAGAGATGGGGGCATCAGCATTTAAAAACATTTGCTCTTATTGCAAATGACCCAGCTATGATTCCCAGCACCCACATGGAGTTCACAACCGTCTGTGACTCCAGTTCTGGACTATCTTATACCCTCTAAGGGCCTCGTTGAATACCAAGACATTCATGGTGCATGTACATTCATTCAGGCAAACACTCACATAAATAAAGTAAGCATGAATAATAAAATCATGGAGATCTTGGGGGATGTGATTTGCTTCAGTTTCCTCATCTGCATATTGAGATCCTGATAGTTTGAGGCTCATCTGTTTGCTGTGGAAATGTAATGAAGTAATGCAGATAGCGCCTCTAATGCAGTGACTACCATGCATTTAGCACTACCATGCCAGATTTTGGCTATTAATAATTAAAAACGCAAGCTCTGAATGAATTGAATCATAGCATGCATATTTGAAGTCAATGTAGAATATAGTATTGCAGCATATACATACTATCAGCCTTCATATAAAGATGCCATGTAAAGCCCACCTCTACTAAATTCTGCAAATAGGATATTTGCCACCCCTACGGACTTCATGTTTTACAGTTATTTCAACAACTATAGCCAATTGATTTCATGTATTAAGAATAGTCTATAAGTGTATTGGTTAATTTTTTCATCATAATTTTATTTTCATAACATTTTTAAGTTTTGTCAGACATATTCTCTAGATTAAAAGTCACCAAAATTTCTCTTACAACTTTGTCATTGTTCTTAGCTATTTAGTTCAACCTGGGTTTTCTGCCATGATGGATATACACTAGAGCCTTGCTATAATACTATTTTATGGTTCATCGGGTGGGACTTTATTCTAAATGAGATTTGTTATACAACACTGTTAAGATCCCAGTATATTTTGGCTAAATACAGTGCAATCTTATAATTTCCCTTTTTTGTTTGTTTGTTATACACAAAATACATCTGCATTTGGTAGATCTCATTTAAAACAGAGCATGAAATGCTTATGAAAAAACATGATGCTGTATCAACTTACTCAGAAATCAAAGTCAACTGGGCGTGATGATGCTCGCCTTTAATTCCAGCACCTAGTAGTCTGAGGCAGGTGGATTTCTGTGAGTTAGAGGTCAGCCTGCTATATAGTGAGTTCCAGGCCAGCCAGGGTTAGTGAGAACCTGTCTGAAAATATTAATAATAATAATTTTAATTTTCAGTATTTGCAACAGTGTGGTACACACTGTGATCCTTCTTAGATCAGAGACTGTCTTTCACATTTCATTGTGTATGTTTAGAGCTGACCATACCAAATATGGACACATCTTAACAGATTCTTACTATAGCCTTAGGTGAAAGCAAGCAAATTTATAACTTAACCCTATCATGCCATCAGTATTTTTCAACACATTTCTGGCAAGTTGACCCATTGGGAGCACCTAACACACAAATCATTCTTTATCAGGAAGAACCCATGGAAACATTTTATTAAATGTTTATGCACAGCATGTGTACACCGAAAAGTAAGCACTAAAATTTTTGTTCAAGAAAAAGTGCAGTTTTAAATTGTTTTTCCCTATATATGTGTGTGTAAATTTCATTATCAGTACACACAAAATAGTGCCTACAGATTCCTGAACATGTTACAGAACGAATAAAAATTAATTTCGGCAGGACTTTGATTTGAGCACACATGCATTGTCCAGCTCTAACATTGGAATGATCTGTTTCTTTTCTTTCTTTCTTTTTTTTGTTCTGGTTCTAATATGTCCTTGTCCATTTGTAATGCAGTGTGTTGTACTTTTGGATGATACAATAAGAATTAATGTTTTTGAGCAGAATCTTACCAAGTGATTTAAAATTTATATGAAGGCATAAACATTTCAGTGAAACTGAACTCCACCTCTGAGGTTATTCTGTGACAAACAAAATTCAATTATATGATTTAAATTCCAATCAGAGCTCTTAGTATAATTAGGCCTTGTTTTCTGTTTCCTTTTACATAACGTAGGTTTGAGAAGTGAACTCCGTGTTCGCTACTCAGTCTGGTCTTTTTATTGCAATCTAATTTTGACAAGTGGTTGTCTTCCCCTTTTTTATGCCTTCATTTATTTATTTCTGACAGCTATTTAAAATGATAACCAATTTGCTTTCCTACTTTAGGGCTACCAGAGACCAAGCCATTACATTGCAACTCAAGGTAAAACTTTGTCTGTTAAATACTGCATTTATAATTATTTATATTGAATATTATATTTATTTTTCTTATTATCCAGTAGGGAATTTTATTTTGTAATTTTATCTTTTGAAAAATTTGGCTCTTCCTAAATTGTGTAGTATAAATACTTCTTCATAATTTAGAAAAACTTGATTTTGAGTCTTTTTTAAATTAAAATCCTCCGATTATGTCTGTGATTTGGTCTTTGATGGGCAGATATCTCAAGACAGTAGTCGGTAGTGCTGGGAAGAGGAACTGCTTGTTTTTGATGAATAGGAAGTGAGTTGTTCTCCGTGCCTTGGGTGACTGTCATCTTACAGCCAATTCTGTCAGTCTTCAAAGCAGTAAGACACAGACCAATAATTATGATGAGATATACTGTCATCTGGCAATTTTTGACAAATCAAGACTGAATAAAACATAGACCTAAGGGAATGTATAAAGTCTGCTGCTTATGGAAAATAAAAATGAAGTAGGTTGATCATATCATGATGCCCTAGGAAACGAAAGTATCTAAACAAGCACACAAACCTGTAATCTCCTCAAAATGTCTCCTGGCCATCCAAAGAAGACCGAACATGACCAAAGCCATGTTTATTCTTTTACTGGGTTTTTGTTGTGTTTAGCTTTGCTTTGCTTATCTCTTCCTTCAGTGTTGATTACATAGCCCAGGGCCTTGTGCCTGCTAGGCCAATGCTACCAGGGAGTTAAATCTATTTCCTGAAATTTGCTCTTTTAGCTGAGGTCATTGTGTCCAGATTTTCCCTTTTGTTTTCGTCACTGGGTTTAATTGAATAAGTATTCTTTACAGTTGGAGATATGCACTCTCGTGCTGACCCATACACCAGTTTTGTGGTTCTGAGTGAATGACAGCCCAGCACATGCCTTTGCAGTTAGATAATCATGCAGAATAATAGTAATAATAATAGTGGGAGGTAAGGGCATGGCATTTAATTTTACTCATGCACTCTTCATAAATGATGGCCATTTATTTAATTTAGCAATATCAGCTGCTCCTCTTCCAAGTGTCCAGAAAGTTTGTTCTGTATTTACATACATGTACATGGACAGTGGAGTGCTATAGGGACAGATATAAACACCCTAGAAAGTGTGGTACCTTCTTATGGATTGCTAAGTACAGAAGAAAACTGAGAAAAAGCGTGTTCATGCCTACGATGTTTCGTGTATTATATATTCTGGTATGAGCTGAAATTAAGTGGCTCTGGTTCTCGTGGTGCTCTGAATTAGAGTTTTATCTTTTTTAGCCTGTCTCACATAACCATACCTTTCACATTATCTAAACTTTTTATTAACTATGTTTCTGATAACACAATCTGAAAAATAATTGGTTTGTAGGCCCAGTTCATGAGACTGTCTATGATTTCTGGAGGATGGTGTGGCAAGAACAGTCTGCCTGTATTGTGATGGTGACTAATTTAGTGGAGGTTGGCCGGGTAAGAGAAAACTATGTTAATTTTTTTTTTTTTTACTTTTATGGGTATTCTTGAAAAGCAATAATCAACTCACTTAGAGAATACTATCCAGTAGTTTAAGAATACTTCATATGACAGTCCACATCAGTCTGAAGGACAGGTTGGTGACAACTCCAGTTGCCATCAGATAACCTTCATCCAGTAGCTGATGGAAACAGGTGCGGAGACCCACACACAGCCAAGCATTGGGTCCCGCTAGAAGGGCATCACCAGGGAGCCCACAGAAGCAGCAACCTGGGCCCACAGAATCTAGACCAACAGCCAAGAATCATGCATAGAACAGACCTAGGCACTCTACACATGTGACAGTTGTAAAGCTTGGTCTACTTTTGGGGACCCTAGCTGTGGGGGCACTGTCCCTAATGCTTTGGCTGGCTTTTGGTAACCTGTTCTTCATACTGGGTTGCCTTACACAGACATAATACAAGGCGAGGAGCTTAGCCCTTCCTCCACTTGATATGCCATGCTTTGTTGACACCCATGGAAGGCCTGCTCTTTACTATACAAAAACAGCAGAGGAATGGATTGGGGGAAGAGAGACTGAGGGGAAGCAGGGAAAAAGAACGAGAGTGAAGAAGAGAGGGGAAACTGAGGTTTGGATGTAAAAATAAATGAATAGATTTAAGTAATGAAAAAAGAATATTTCATACTCAGAACATTTCAATTGAATGCTCCTAAGTGAACTTTCAATGAATGAAAAATATTTGGTCTCTCATTGGGTAATAAAATAGCATTTAATTTTTCAAAAATAATTTTTGGAAACTTTGTTCATGACTACTCCCCTGCCTCCTCCAATTGCTTCCTCGTATCCTGTCCCCAAATTCACAATCTCTTCTTTATTGTTATTGTTACATTTTTATACAGCCTATTCTGTCCATATAGTATTGCTTATACATGCATATATGCAGAGTAGGGCTGGCTGCTTGGGACTAGACCACTTATGAAGGAATGCCTGGAGGAAGTGATATAAGCTTGAATTGTGTACTGAAATATAGCTTAGCTATTAGACGTAAAAGTCTTTGAAAGCACACAGCCTGTTTATTGTGTGATGTGTTCTCAGCTGTGTTCGAATTGTGGCCCAAATGTATCATCTTGGCTGCTGTGTATGTGTTCAGATAACTCTATACCTATGCATTCTTCTCATCGTTAGGTGAAATGCTATAAATATTGGCCTGATGATACCGAGGTTTATGGTGACTTCAAAGTGACCTGTGTAGAAATGGAACCCCTTGCTGAATACGTCGTTAGGACATTCACCTTGGAAAGGGTAAGCGTTAAAAAGCTTATATTGAAAATATGAATACTGCAGTTTTTTAAAAAATAACACTTGCAAGTTTTTGTTTTAATCACTAAGAAGTCCATCCACCCATCCATCCATTAGCTTACAAATTCATTTTGTTTTGTTTTGCTTCGTTTTGTTTGGAGGGGATGTTGTTGTTGGGGGTTTTGTTGTTGTTGTTGCTGTTGTTTGTTTCAGCTTTTCTCATGGAAGTGTCTTGCTACATAGCTCTGCATATCCTGGAACTCACTATGTAGACCAGGCTAGCCTCAGACTCACAGAGATTTGCCTGCCTCTGCCTTTCAAGTGCTAAGATTAAAGGCATATGCCGCTTATCCTAGCAAGCTACAAATTCTTATTTGAGAGCTGAGCCTTGGGACATATATTAAAATCCCTACTCTTGAGTCCTCACCTGAAGGGAAAGATATAAAAACTGTAGACAAGAGATTATGTTATATAGCTGCAGAGCACTGTATAAAGTAGCCTTTGGGAATTGAAATAGGAAATATTACTGAGGTAGAAGAGGAAATGTTTGACAAAACTAAAGGGGTTATGGGGAAGAAAACATTTAAAACGGCATGCGGACCCGATGGAAGGGAGGGCAAGAGATTATGTCAGGGGACGATGTTCCTGCAAGAACAGAGTCATGCCATAGCCCTAAGCCTTAGTTTTTTCCTGTTCTGGGAAGTGACTCATGGATAAGATGTCAGAGATACGTAATTAATGGTAAAGGAAATATGGAAGACAAGAATCACGGAGCCAGATGTTCGGGCCTAGTTGGCTCCCATGTGATTTTAGCATGTGAGTTAGGTGGCCATTGGAGGGCTCTGAAGCTGAATACATCAAAACTAATCATCAATGTTTAGTTTTATTTTCATTAATTGAAGTTTTCCTTGGGATTTTCATAGTATAAAATGCATTCTAAATTACTCTCCCCACCTCTGTCAGTTCTATCTCCTTTTCATATACTCATAAATTTTACATAAACCTGCTGCGTTTAAGGTGAAGTACTAAAGAAGTGAGAGACGGAGAGCGCTTTTAAAAGAGGCATAGGCACAGAGCCATGGATGCTGCAGAAGTGCTTAACAGAAGATAGTAAAACACACAAACATGTAAACAAAGGTGCATGCAAATCTATGAATATCAGTAAGATCAATTTGCAGTGGTAATGCAAATGAGACACTGAAATCTCTGAAGACAGGCAGCTACAAAACTGCCTATGGAGAATGTTCAATGAATATGGATATACCATTTTGTACTTCCAAATAAACAAGAAACTTTACACAGAATAATAATCCTCATTGGTTGTGTGTGATCACTTAGATCCTGCATTCATTAGTGATCGAATTAAAATACTTTGGGTCTCTAGAAATCAGTATAGCAGTAGAATTTCTTAAACATCTTAAAATCTAGACATTTGAATCATTTACCTATCTTAAGTCTATACTTAGGAAGTTATTTATATGTAATATTATTATTTGTATTTTTGGAAAATTCTAGATAGCTGTAAACATGGAGTAGTAGAGAAATAGTCAAATCATCATATACACAAAATATTACAAAATTAGAAACTCAGAAAAATAACAATAGCATAAAGGCAAGTTATATATTAAGTAGGAACACCAACTAGGGAAAATACATTTAAAGTCAGGATGCTTAAAACGATCAATAAAATACCTAAATCACTCATTCTAAAAGAGACACAGTGAAAAATTTCAAACATTGTGTAAAGTGTACCTTACTGGAAAGCATGGAGAATAGGTAACTAGAATTACATCTACTATCAGAAAAGTTACTCTTAAAGTCATGCATAAACTTTGACACACAGTCATGCATTTTGGTCCAGACACACCAATTGTCCAGAAAATTTTATTTCTCAAAAACTGGCTCAAAAATAATGGTGAGCAGATGGGAGGGGAAAGGGAAAAAGAATTGTTAAATTTACCATTGAAATGGAACTGTGGTTTTGCAGTTGAGATTTTTTCTTTTATCCTTTGAAAGAATGTGCTTGTCTGTTCTTTTAGCCCAAGAAGATAATTAAAATTAACAAAATATATTTGGTTAATAGCAGATGTCATAAAATGAGATGTGAATGATTAGGCAACGTGTGTCCCAGACTGGGATGTGTGAGATTAATGTCACCTCACAGGTTTAACTCCATTCCAAACAGAATGCCACTGGAGTCTGATCTTTTTATTTTCTGTTATGGATAATATAAAACAGTGGTTTGGAAGTAGAACACACGTTTGGTCATTAGTCAGAAATTCCATGTATGTATGTATGTATGTATGTATTTGACAGTACTTGGGGTTGAACCCATGACTTGTGCACATCAAGCAAGTGCTCTTCTGCTGAGCTACATCCCCAGCTACACAGGGGTTTTTTAAATGAAAGAATTCCTGGTGAGATGTTTACTGCCAGATAGGAAAAATTATTTTTTTAAAATTCAGTCTTTGGCATGTCACCGGAGAAGAAAGAGAGTGCAGCCCATGGAACCACTCTGGCAAAGTAGTTTAATATAGAGGATGTGAAAAGTAGCAAAAAAAGACGGTGATTTTCCCACGTTTGTGATGTCAGGATGACTTTTGTCAGGTTATTTGTAGATCCCTTCTTTGTGTAGTGTAGTGTGCTAGGAATTAATATTGGAAAGAATTATAAGGCATGATTCCTAGCTCCTGAGGTTTTGATAACTCTGGTTTCTGTAAGACAGGCTATGAAGATAAACTGCCATTCTCAAATTGATTTATTTAGTTCATATGTTTTTGCTTTTCCTGATTGAACAAGTAAGATTAATATCTTCACTGGTAGCGCACACTAAAGTTAGATTGATATAGATTTTTTTTTCTTTTGTAGGAATACAGATTCTTAAAAATGAATTTTTCAGTATTTTATTTACAGTGTTGATGCTTCCTCAAACCTCCGGTTTCTCTTATGAAACGGGAGAGGGTTTTGTAGAAACCTTTATGAGGTTTTCTTCGATTAACCTGGAAGGAGAGAGAAAGAGCAGTGGACGCTTCAGTTCTTTTATTGTGTTGTTACTAGAGATGATGCTTGGTGGGCCAAATTATTTCACAGAGCTGAGAAAAGATCATTTACCCAGAGAACAGTTTAGCTGCGTGTGTATTTTCACAAACCAATCTAGTGTGGCAGTGTCCTGGAAAATCCCTACAAACCATGCTTCAAAACCATTTTCAACATGGATAAGCAAGGTATTGAAATCTCCACTTGAGAACTCAGTGCCCCAGATCAGGGGGAACTTTTCCATTTCTTCCTTGTCCCCCCAATAATTTCATGTGGTGTCATTCCCAGTAAGAAGCAAGCTGGCAAGGCAAATAAAAATTTACCCAGGGAAGCAAACAGAACTAAATTCCTTTCCTGGCAGTTCTGTGGTGATAAGGGTTAAGTCCCAAGCCGTGTTAAACCAGTACCCTTTAAAAAAAAAAATAAGTAAAATAAAACTTTGGTAAATGTTGTTTTCATGGTCACTCAAATTGAGTGAATTTGATGACTTTCTCTGGATCCTTTCTAAGGCTCTGTTTTCTAACTTTGCACAGAGGGGCTATAACGAAATCCGTGAAGTCAAACAGTTCCACTTCACTGGCTGGCCTGACCATGGTGTTCCATACCACGCCACGGGGCTTCTCTCCTTCATTAGGAGAGTCAAGCTGTCCAACCCTCCTAGTGCTGGGCCCATCGTTGTGCACTGCAGGTGAGTGATGCACCCAGCTTCAAGTGACCATCCAGACAGGGCTCGCCAGCCTGACAGCTCGATGCCGCTGACGAGGCTCGTGTTTGCCTATACTACACATAATGGGAAGCAGAAATAAAAACTGGCTTTGGGTAGGATATAATCTAGGAACTTCCAGAGCCACACAACCATCCCGGTACAGTGTTGCTCTCGGGTACAAGTGTGGAAAGTGCCTCTTAGTGGAAACACCTGTGTTGGCCAGTTTTATCACTTTTGAAAATCCCATACTGTAAAGAATGGTAAGTTAGAATAGAGATATTTTTTTCCAGTCCACTTAATTCTCACTAGAATCCCAGCTTTTAAAGCTGAATTTGAAATTACTGAATGGCCTAAATTGCAAGAATTGGGGCTATAAAACAGGTGTGTAACTTTAAAAACCAACAAACAAATCAGTATCCATCAGAGGACCTTAAAAGACACATTGCTGCGATTCAGCAAATATTTGCCAAAAACATGAATATTGAATCCAGATCTGTTCTGATTAAAAACTTCCTTGAGGGCAAAGAAAAAAGAAGCAATCCAAGGCACGAAAGCAAACTGCATGGCTCATTTTGAAATAGGGCCAGGAGAATAAGGACAGATTCTAAAAAGCTGCTCTGAAGGCTGCACACTGTTCTCAGATAGTACTCCTTCCTTCCCAGCCGCTTCCCACGTTAAACTTCAACGTCTTTTTTTTCCTTTTGTAAAATCCAAACAATTCAGAGTTGCAATGACCTTTTAAAAAAGAAAGAAAGAAAATAAACAAATGTAAGGGATGCTGCATCTCATAAGGATCAGACTCGGAACATATCTAAAAGAGGATTGAGAAGCTGGATTGGGGGAAATCGTGATACCTGACTATCTTTGGCTAACACACAAAAGAATAGCAAGTGTAAGCGAGATGACCACACTTGGCTAACAAAGAAATAATGACAGCAGCACAGTTGAATGTTTAGAAAGTGGAATAAATAGGTTTGAATTCGGTGACTTTTTGATGCATTGTGGGGGTTTGTGTTTTCTTGAATTGCTTGCTTCGAAAGGGCTCTGGATTTTCCGGGTCCCAGAACCAGAGATGACATTTTCCTTTTCATGGTGTCATCTTTGTTATTTTGTCTTTTTTTTTTCTGAAGCTGAGGACCGAACCCAGGTGTCATCTTTGTATGTAGAGAAATGAAGAAACTGGCTGGATAGAGAATCCTTCACCCTCTCCCCCTGCCCCTCACCACCCCTCAGTTGTGTTCTCTATTTTATTGCCAGTAATCTTTCCAAAGAGGAAAATCATCACATTATGATTCTGTTTGAAAGCATGTGATTCTGCTTTAGAAATGAAACAGCAGAGAGGCTATCAGGTTAGTGTTGGCTCAGTAGTTAGGAGCACTGGCTGCTCTTGCAGAAGCCTCAGTTTCAATTCTCAAAAGCCATGTGTTGCAGATCACAACTAACTGTCTGTAACTCCAGTCCCAGAAGTCCCACATCATCCTCTTCTCATGTCCACAGGCATCAGGCATGCACATGGTAAACATACATACAGGTAAAACATTTATACAGTGAAAATACTGAAGTAAATATGTAGAATAGATTTTTAAAGGGTGGCTAGCACCATGACCTGAGAGAGATCGCACTCTAGTTCACAGAACAACTTCAGCTTCCCTTCGGATAGTATTAAATATTCTTTCTCTGGGGACTTTCTCCTCTCTGGTAGTATCCCTCTCTCCTCCAGCCATCTCCTTTGGCATTTCCTGTGAACTGTGGCTCCTCTCAGTTCCCATCGGAAGGGTCTAGGATCAGTGGCCTTGGTATTTACATGAGTCGAGCTAGGACAGTGAGACCCTGCTGCTGCTGGATGACTGAATACAGGAGCATGAAGGAAACTCAACGTGGAGCTAAATTTTGAAGCTCGATGCTAATACTGTTTCAGTCCCATGAGTGTGAAGTTATAAAATAATATAAAATTATCACATTTAAATTCGCATGAATAAAAGACCGTGTGATAGAGATGTGCAACTTGAACAATATGTATACATTACGTTCATGTGGAAATAATTTGCAACTCGCGTTCTGACCTAAGTACACCATGCCAAATCAGACATTACACACACAGTCATTTTTATGCATTAGTATGTTTTTGGGTGGCATATAAAATTATGTGTTTGCTTTCTCTTAAGTCAATTTGACTTCATGTAGCTCAAGGTAGACCAGAGACTGAAGCTTACGAAGAGAAACATGCTTCTCATACTTCTCTCATTTTCTCAGCGCTGGTGCTGGGCGCACAGGATGCTACATTGTGATTGACATCATGCTGGACATGGCTGAAAGAGAGGGTGTGGTTGACATCTACAACTGTGTCAAAGCCTTACGATCGCGCCGCATCAATATGGTTCAGACAGAGGTAGATGGTCTTATTCTTAGTCTGTCTTTATTTTCCTTTTGTTCCCACCATTTACCAAATGAAATTTACTGTATTTCTTACAATATAATCAATATTGACTCATCAAATCATAGAGTAACCGATATCTTCGATAATAGTGCCCTTTCGGTATATTCTCTATCTTCTGTAAACTAAGCATTGCTAAACTAGTATGAAATTGTCTCTTTTTTTTCTTTTGATAGGAGCAGTACATTTTTATTCATGATGCCATTTTAGAAGCTTGCTTATGTGGAGAGACTGCCATCCCTGTCTGTGAATTTAAAGCTGCATATTTTGATATGATTAGAATAGACTCGCAAACTAACTCCTCCCATCTCAAAGATGAATTTCAGGTATTGACTGTTTCTAAGGTTTCTATTAAAACTTTTCCAGTTTGTCCTGGGCACTAATAACTCTTTTAGAAAAGGTCTTTCAGGTCAAATATATAACCTTTGACCCTTCTGCAATGATAATATGACATTTTTGTCTTTCATTATGTATGTTATGGATTCATTTGCACTGATATCTGCTATGCCCTGAAGGGCAAATGAATTCATATTCTGAAAAGGGTATGAGAAAAAGATATTATAACAGTCAAATCTGGTTATAATTTTTGTGTTTATAACTTCTTTCTTTCCTCCATACAGCCTTACTATTTTGGCCTTTAACGGCATGCTCAATGTGAGATCAGCATATTAATAATAATAGCTGAGGTTTGCACCAATCATTGTCTTAGATCCAGTGTATTCACTGCTTTTATACAGCCTTCAACATGGAAGAAAATGAGCTCACACGTAGCCCTGGGAAACTGCTCCTTAGATTCTTGGCGTAGTGTTCTAGCATGACAAAATGTAATCGCAAATGGTCGCTTTCCATTTGAAGCCCATCATTACCTTCGTGGATGGCCCTTGTATTTTCTTTGTCTGGGCAGTGTGTTTTGTGGATAGCTGTATAGTTTAGCTGTTCTTTCCTTTTGAGAAGAGACACATGAATAAAATGTGTCCCGTGACTGCCTCCCTTCACAGGCTTTGTTCGCTTAACTAAAAAGTCCATCAGCCCGTCACAGAGGCAACTGCCGCTGTTTTTCACAAACCCTTCACCTTCCACTTGGCTTCCCAAATACTTGGTGGGTCTGCGCTATGCTATTCAGTGGGTCTCTGTTTTATAACCTGGGTTCCCTTTTCTTTTCAGACTCTGAATTCTGTCACCCCTCGACTCCAAGCTGAAGACTGCAGCATCGCCTGCCTGCCAAGGAACCATGACAAGAACCGTTTCATGGACATGCTCCCACCTGACAGATGTCTGCCTTTTTTAATTACAATCGACGGGGAGAGCAGTAACTACATCAATGCTGCTCTTATGGATGTAAGAGACTGACTCTTTGTTAGTAGAAAGTGCCCTGAGAATCTCCATAACTCAGCTGAACACTGGCTACTTTTCATTTCTTGGAATTATAAAATGGGCTAATGTGGAAAATTGGAAACGGTCAGTGAAATATGAATTGTTTTGAAAAGGATTTGAGGTTGCACCCCCAGAGACTCTTAGCAAGTCTAATTTTTAGGGGTGTAGTGTAGATTTGAAGTTTGATAGTTGTATTATCCTATAGAAAAATATGAGTTATATTTTTCACCTTAATTATTTTGAGAAACAAGATTAATGCCACACCTTTTTTGAGTAGTGGGAATGCATTTTAAAATCACAGAATGCCATATCCTACCAAAGTGTGGAGTTTTAATTTGGAAATATTTATGTATGACGCTCAGTGTTCTAATCATTTAAAGGTAACTAATTTTATTTAGTAAACTATTTAGAAATGACTAAGGAAGACATGGACAATATCATGTTAAGAAAAAAAATCATCATCAGGAAAACACTTATTTTGACCCCTTCAGCTGCTCTCACATGTCCTCTGTGGGCCACTGCCCAGAAACAGAACAACAGGGAAGGGGCTTTAAAATTGTGTCACCAGTGATCTTACTTTGATATCTTGGGAAGAAGCAAGAAAGTAGACAAGATTCAGTATCCTTAAGACAATTTATCACCTTTATTTCTTTTTCATTTTGCCTATGAAACGATAGCAAGGAAACTATAGGAGTCTTTCCCCTCCCTGAATATAGACAATTGTCCCGCACCACTTCCCCCTCCCAAGCTTTGGGATTAAAGGTGTATGCTACCATACTCAACTGCTCTCTTTCTTTCTTTTTTTATTTTAAGGGTTTTAACCTTTTTCTTTTCTCTCCCAAGCCTGCATATATTTTTTAAACATTGTAAACTATTTAGAGGTTTTCTTTGTCTTTGAATCTCTCTTTACTGTATCTCTCTCTCTTTTACTGACCACATGAGTCTTTAATTTGCTAAGCAATATGGAGAGGATTAAAGCCATGGCTTTGACAGCTAGATCCAGCCCATTTCTTAGCTTTCTGAGATGCCAGCCTCCTGGCAGAGTTACCCTCTGGAGCCATGTTTATTGCCACAACTCTATGGCATTTCAAGGTCCTTGCCAACAAGCAAGCTGCAACAGTGTGTCCACAAACAACACTCAAATGCTTCGTAGTCGAACCGCCTGCCTGAAAGAATCAGAGTTTGCTCTGGTAGGACGGCCCAGAAAGCCGGCATTAAAACAGAGCAACTTTTTTCCTGCTATGGCTGAAAACCAAAAAGCATGCGGTCAGCTTTTCAACAACACCATTTAAGGGTTTTGTGGCAGGACCTCTTAAAGATCTGCAAGGTTCTACAGCTAAAGCTGAGTCAGGAAGCCTCTCTTAAATGAGAGCGCTTGCTTGCCTCTAGCAAGCAGAGCAGACCTGAGAAATTGCTGCTACCAAGAAGCCATGCTTTATTCTATGTTTTTCTGTCTAGAATTACTTCCTGGGCTCTTTCAGGCTTTATGTGGATACAGTTGTCCACATGTTGGGCAGCCATTTGTAACATGAGAGTCTGATTGTTGGGGTTTCTGTCCTCCTCTGTGTTTGTCCTGTATTAACATTCCTGGTTGAAATAAAGCTGGGACTCAAATACTGTAGTGACATCAAACTCTATGTCATTTACTCATTCCTAGTTCCATTACATCCCAGTGGTGCCATGGCTTAGGAGGCACTGTGGCTTCATCTCTCTTGAAAGCTACTGCCACCTACTTGGTCCTGCAATGGAGTACAAATGAATGTTTGTATAACTTGTTGTGCATTTTATTTATTTATTCATCAAGAATTTCTTAAGTATGTACAATGAAAATATCATGCCCACCCACCTTTGCATTTTAAGTTCTTGCACTTTTCAACTCTCCTGCTTCTCCACAGAGCTACAGGCAGCCAGCAGCTTTCATCGTCACACAGTACCCGCTGCCGAACACTGTGAAGGATTTCTGGAGACTGGTGTATGATTATGGCTGTACCTCCATTGTGATGCTAAATGAAGTGGACTTGTCCCAGGTTGGTTTTGTGGTTCTGGATGCATCCTAGCGGAACAGTAATAAATTCCATTTTCTACTGTGTAGAACTTTAAAACTAAACCAAACCTCTTCTCTTTCTTTTCCAAATGTTAATCGTGTAGGGCTGCCCTCAGTACTGGCCAGAAGAAGGGATGCTGCGATATGGCCCTATCCAAGTGGAGTGTATGTCTTGTTCAATGGACTGTGATGTGATCAATCGGATTTTTAGGATATGCAACCTAACTAGGGTAAGTCTTACTCTGGGCATCCTAACTGACCTGCTTCAGAGCAAAGAGGTTGTGATTCTGATCGATCCTAATTCTATCCAGACAATAGGGGGAGAAGAATCAATAAGCACCCACATGGTCCAGGCCAGAGTCACTGATCACCTTATATCTTAGTAACAGGACAAAAGGTATTCCAGATGCAGGAAATCTGAAAGCTAGGCTCTCCGGTCAGTGAGTACAGTAATCTGGGAGGCCAGATTCAGATGCAGTCTCTCTCTTTTTTTAAATATTTATTTATTTATTTATTATGCATACAATATTCTGTCTGTGTGTATGCCTTCAGGCCAGAAGAGGGCACCAGACCCCATTACAGATGGTTGTAAGCCACCATGTGGTTGCTGGGAATTGAACTCAGGACCTTTGGAAGAACAGGCAATGCTCTTAACCTCTGAGCCATCTCTCCAGCCCCAGATGCAGTCTCTTAATCAGCATTTACAGTCTGGGCCTGGCCCCAGAGTACCTGTGGACTTAGGTAGAGGGTGATATATTTCCTAATTATTAATATTGACCTCCGGCCTAGAAAAAAAGGAGCATACCAATGAAAAGTAAAGATAATCATGGTAACCACAGAGAGGGGCAGGATAAAACAGGGCAGCCATCACAGGAGACTTGCATGTTACTATTTCAGGATCTGTGTGTAATGGGAAACCCAACCCTGAGGGAGATGTCAGCCACATCTATTGCTAAATCTTCGCCCGCCTACTTGTTCTTCTCACCTACTTGTTCTGATGCCTGATGTTCTGAACATTGGAGCATCTGCTTCTGCCCAGCTCCAAAGGAGGAATCAGTGTTGCCTCTGCTGTGCCTTTTGCCAGCAGCTGAGTGGCAGTTGTATCCCATAGGGGTTTTTCTTTCCCTGATATGGTTTATACAATAGCAACTCTGAAGGCCTTTTCCTAAAAACCAACCAGCAACACACTAGTAAAACCATTTAGCTTTCAACAAGATAGTAAACCGAATTTGAAAATAGTAACCTTCACAACACAATACGTTAAAGAGAAGAGACTGTCCTGTTTCAAAGTCATCAGTTCTGTTTAAGACTATGATTTTAAGTGTGTGATCAGGGCTGTCATGTTTCTTATATCAAAATGACTATATGTGTGCCTTGTTAATTAGCCTATGTGAATATAACTAGGAACAGGGGATAAACTCATAACCAATTCTATCACTCATTTTAGTGGAGAAAAAAAGGAATGAATTCAACCATGTCATAATATTCGTGCATATCTTAGACTTTAATTTAAATGGAATCTCATTATGTCTGCACATCTGCTTCAATTTCTGTCTCGTCATATTTTAACTAAGCAACTGTAGCTGTTCAACTGCAGAAGCAAAGCTCATCTGTGAGCGGAGCTCTTTCTATAGAAAGTTTTCTAGCATGATTTGAAATCTGTTGAATTTTTTTCAGGAAATATATTGGTTTGGTTATTTCTGTGCATATATTATGTTCTGGTGCTTATTGATACCTGATGTTTTTATTCTCGGTATAATTATTTTGTATCATTCACTTCATTGTGAGTTTAGTATGCAAATGGGGAATGAGAGTAGATAGGGTCTTTGCCTACCAAGAGGTGCATGAGTCCTTCCATGTGAAACTCATGATACGATACCCTTTGAAACGGGTACTCAGTGTACTACGTACTCTTCTCTGTATTTCCCACTCAGGGTCTTGGGTTTCTATTTATTCCAGCAGCACTGCTGTTTAGAAAGTACCATGCAGAGTTCTCCCAATACCTAGCTTAAGGTGAAAGGAGAGTGTTCCTTGTCTTAAAGGAATCTACACATTACCAGAGAAGGCTGGCATCACACTACTTATTGTACAAGTGTCTATTGACTGACATGATGTACGTGTGTCAGAGGAGAAGCACGGAATATAAACTGTTTAACTGGACAATCAGGCATAGCTAAGTGACCAAAGAACTTCTGAAGAAAATGGTATTTAAGAAAAACTTTGAAGAGTTAGTAGGTATTATTTGAGGGTGGGATAGCCAGAGACAGAGAGCTTTCCCCAGGGTACTTTGGTTCTGTGCCCTCTTAGGAAAGTTCCCAGGCAAACCTGGGTCAAATTAGCTTGTCTACTTTATAGTGAGAAGAGCGCTATAGTAAGACATTTTCAAAACGAACAGGGACATCCTCTTCAAAGGCTCCAAGGCAAGAAGTGGCAAAGGAGCTAAGGGAAGACAGAGTGTCTCCAAATGCAATGCTCTGTTAGAGGGAAAGGAGGTTGGGAGGCAAGGTGAACCAGATCACGAAAGGAGTTGGTCACAGCAGATTGCTAAGAACATTAGGGAGCCATTGGTTTTAAGAGTGACAAGATTGTCTTTTAAACGTAAGCATAATCATAATGTGTGTACTAAGAGTGGATGGCAGGGAGATAGAAGGCGGTAAAGGTCATCACCAGGACGTAGTATCACAACTTGTGTGGGTTGGGGCAATAAAGGGACAGTGGATTTTAAAGGCTTTAGGAGCAGGACTTGAGTGTCTTACTCAAGGTTTGGGGGTGAGGAAGACGCATCATCTTAGTTATTTTCCTTTTTCCTGCGACAAAATCTCTAACAAGAAGCAAATTGGGTGAGATACATTTATTTCAGCTGACATTTTGAGAGATACAGTCCGTCACAGCAAGGATGATGGCAGCAAGATTCTACTGCGGGTAGTCACATCGCGCCCACAGTCTGGAAGCAGGCAGAGACGGCTGCCTGTGTTCAGCTTGCTTTCTTCCTTTTGAGGAAGTCCAGGACCCCAGTCTGTAGAATGCTACTGCCCACTATCAGGGTGGCTCTTCCCACTTCAATGATCCGAGTGTAGATAATTCTCCACAAGCATGCCCAAATATTTGTCTCTGAGGTGACTCCAGAACATATGAAGTTAGTTGACAATCGATATAAGTCATCACAGGCAGATCAAAAAGACAAGTTTTTCTTGCCCTTACGGCATGGAATGTTTCTGTCAAAGCACCTGAACTGTCATCAACTAGACTCCATCCAGTATGCATTTCCCTCGGTATTCTCATCCTGATTCCCATGCAAATCCTTGCTTTCTCTCCAGCCCCAGGAAGGTTACCTGATGGTGCAGCAGTTTCAGTACCTTGGCTGGGCTTCTCATCGGGAAGTGCCTGGCTCCAAACGTTCGTTTTTGAAACTGATACTGCAGGTGGAGAAATGGCAGGAGGAATGTGAGGAAGGGGAAGGCCGGACAATCATCCACTGCTTGTGAGTAGGGCAGAGCAGCATGCCTTGGCGATGTGAGGGACCTCGGAGTTCATTTCCTCATTTGCCTTTGCTTTGCTTATGTGAAAAAGGCACTGTTCAAATCCTGTCAGACCTACTATAGGTCCTCTTCCAAAACAGAAATCTAGGCTCATAAATGAATAATTTACTACTAATTTTAGGGGATTTTGTTTTGTTTTCTAACTATTAAGAATTAAATACTTGGAGTTAGAAAGATGGCTCAGTAGTTAAGAGCCATGGCTACTTTTCCAGAGGACCTGGGTTCAATTCCCAATACTCATTGTTGGCTCACTACCCTCTCTGACTCTAGTTCCTGGACATTTTTTGCTCTCTTCTGCCCTCCATGGGCACGGCATGCATGTGGTCCACAAACATGCACCAATAAAATAATGAAATTAGGCAGTTGTTATATGATTTAAGTCTTTTAAACACCATGCGAGCAACCTCTTTGATTCGTACAGTTGCAAATACGTTAGGATCTCAACATCTCTAAGTTTTAGAATTTATGTCAGTTATTTATATACGCCTTCATCTAAGCTCCTGAGCTAACTTTATCCTCTATAGTCCCTTTCTCTCCACCCTTCACATGTGCACAGATATAAAGCAGAGCCCAAAGACATGGAAAAAATATTAAAGACGAATTTCCTTTCCCAGACGAATGTGATGATGTGACATGTGAGTCCCCCGAAGGTGCTCACACCGTATTTGTGCTTTCAGGAACGGCGGTGGCCGCAGCGGCATGTTCTGTGCCATAGGCATTGTTGTTGAGATGGTGAAGCGGCAAAACGTGGTGGATGTTTTCCATGCAGTAAAGACCCTGAGGAACAGCAAGCCAAACATGGTGGAAGCCCCGGTGAGTCACACGGTCTTCGAAGGGTCTCAGTGACAACTTTGTCGTGGACCTACGTACTGGTTTGACTTCACAGACACACAGGAAATTTGCTGGCATTTGTGCCTGATAGGTAGACTGTAGCGAATCTGCCTCCACTTATACCAACACATTGCTCATTACATGAACTGTTCAATGAAGGAAACACTCTCATTTAATTTGAGAAATGTGTAGGGCTTTTTCTCCTTATAGGCGGTAAATTGGTGGTACAGCAAACTTCTATAGTAGTTCTATGAGAATAAATCCTGCTAAAGTATAGTCCCTTTTCGCTTGTTAAAGCAGATTGAGTTAAGTAGTATTTATGTTCAGCAATTTAGACACCTATTTTCCATGTATTCATTTACTCTACATTTTATCTGACTTATTTTGGTGAATGGGTGTGTGTGTTGCTAGGTATGGAACCAGGGCCTCAAACATGCTAGGCAAGATATTCTACAATTAACCCTATACCAACAGACCTGACACCCATTGTTTAGAAAGAAGAACTGAAGTCTATTGCAGTCGGTGTCTGTAATCCTTCACTATCTAATATAGCTGTCCATCGTCAGGTTGTCCTTGCTCACAGTTTTCAGTTTAATTTAGCATCTTTGAAGTACAGTCCCCACGGTGTGACATGAGTTCTCCTGAGTTCATAAAGCCTGGGAAGTAGGGACTGATGGGGGGGATATGTGAAGAAGGTTTCCCCCGAGTGGAGCTGAGTACCAAGTCGGAGGGACAGTTGTTGCCTCTGTCGCACATCTTCCTTGGGGGTTACATGCTGGTACGGGAGGATCAGGTGAAGAGCAGCTGTGGCACTCCCAGCACAGTAAACCAGAAACCCCAGAGCATCACTGTCGCTTGCCCTACTTTATCAAGATGATCAGATAGCACAAAGGAGAAGAAAAAGAAGCGATTCAGTAAGCTTGCCAGTGTGTTTTCACCACTTCCTGCTCTGGGCTGTTCACACAGGAGGTGCATTGCTTCCTGCGACAAACATCTAAAGACCCCGGTTTATGCTGTTTCACTTTGACAAATGGCAGATTACTTCTTCCTTTCTCAGGTCCTTATAGGGGAGTCCACCCCAGATCGGGTTGCCCTCCCTGGGGTGCTGACGATTGAGAGGGACAAAGCGTGTGGATTTGAGAGAGGATTTACATACAAAATGGCCAGGAAGTAGCTATGGCTCTAGTTTCACAGGTGTGTGACCTGTGCAATACACGCTGCCTGAAACATTTCAAATCCCACGGGGATCACTGCTGCCTTCAAGAAGTGACTTTTAGCTCCAAATTTATCTTTAATATACCACCTTTTCTTTAACTTGTAAGTCTGTAGTTGAACATTTGTTATCGAACCTTCCAGTGAGTTACTCTTTTCCTTTATCTTCATGCTCCACAAATCCTGACAGAATTGACAGACCACTCTGCTCAGTAAAGCTTGATTAGAAACGTTTGCTAAGGGTTTAGGCTGAGTTTGGTAAGGGAATTTTGAATTAAACAAAATTGAGACTCTCTGGCTGGTTACAAGCTCTTGGTGAAGTTCCTTGGGCACCACACATCCCCTAGTAGGAGCTAATGTAAAGTGTATTTACTTCGGTACTTACAGTAAAGGAAATACCATACTTATGCTAGACACTCTGGATAGTCTCTTTCGAAACACGATTCATTTTAGATTCTCCAGTTCAGCCTGAACTTTGCCCCCTTGTACTGAGTTGGGAACTTTTCAATGGTTTCCATAGTGTAAGTCATCATTTACGTCATAGTCCATAGACTTTTGTAAGTTCTTGGTAATGGAGTAAGTACATGGCCAGACTCAAAGTCTAGTTTCAACTCAAATGGTGGGTTAACCAGCAAGTTGTACTATTAAGGGAGAGGTAGCAGCAATCAATTTTTAGGCATAAATAAGCTCGAAGTTTTTTGAAAATTCCTAAAATTTTTTAAAAATTTATTTAAGTGATACTCTGACAGAATATCAACCGTGGAAAAATGTAAAACACGAAATTATAAAAGGTTGTTTAAAGTAGGTTGTTCTCTCTAAATCTAAAGAGATGATTTGGGATGTGGAGGAAAGTGTTGGCACACCCCAGCAACAATATAAAACAAGAAAATATTGAAGTCATCTAGCAACTAATCCGAGTGGTAGATCGTTGTGTAATATAAAAAGACTTGGAATTATGTGGCCTAAAGCTGTAAAACATAAAATCATCTTGCGATCTACGGTCATTTTGTTTACTCTGGATGATTGTTGTTTCAATCATGTACTAACAACGACTGGGGTAAACCAAGGTGATTTTTAACAATTGCTCCTAATGGCAGCTCCTGGCCTGGTTCTTTACATTTTTGTAAGCCGCGAAACATTCTGATGGTGAGGCCCAGAAATTTTAATCACACCAAAATTCTGGGTATTATATTAATTGATAGAAAATGCAGGACAAAAAACCAAAACACCTTTTTGTGTTGTTGTTGTTGCTCCTTTTTCTTAAGTAGGGATCATTAGCCTCAAGTATAAAATATGTATGCCCAGATGTTCTTGTTATGTACAGAATACGTAATTTGCCACTCTTAAATAATCTCAATTGGATGTCAAGAATTCACACAGATGCTATTATTCACTATTAGCCTCTTGCTAACTCTGTTCATCCCTTCTGTGCTAACATGTTGCAGGAGCAGTATCGTTTCTGCTATGACGTGGCTTTGGAGTACCTGGAGTCCTCGTAGTTCGGTGACGCCGTTTGCAGAGCACCCCAGCAGAGACCCATTCGCCTGCTGAGCCAGCAGTTGTTGTACCTGTTACACCTGCACAGAGAGATTTTAATGTGGGGGGCGGGAGGCTTTTACATTGGAGAGGCAAACGTATTTTTCTTATGAAGTTGTGTATCTTAATAAAAAGGACTTGATCCGTTTCTATGACTGTACGAGAGCATCCACATTTTGTGCCACCCAAATCATCTTTACAAAGAGGCGAAGTCCGATGAGGGATGATCTGGGCTGTCCGGGGAACACGCAGCCTGTTCTCTTCCGCTTTCAGTAGAGCAGCTACCACACATTGCATGCACTTTTAAAACAGCATTTCCCTCCCTTTCAAAAACAATGCTGTGTAATCTGGAAGTGGGGAAGAACACAAAAGCTGTGCAAATTCATAATCAGTTTCATTTTTCTATGTTCAAAGTGTAGCAGAGCTCTATATAAATGTATAAATTATATATAAATATATATAACCGGCTTATTTTCTTTCAATGTGCAATGACGGCTGGATCATTTAAAGTTCTTTTTAGAAAATACCATAAGCCAAAGACTCAAGTGTAAATATGTCTATATGGAAGAAGCACATTATATTTATTGGTTACTTACATTACATTTTTGATGGCTAAAATACTACCACCACACAATCACTTTTGTTTCAGAAGAAAGCTTTTTCTTTAGCTCAAATCAACGGTAAACAATTTTGTAGATTATTTTTTGTATGTTTAGTGTAAGTAGAGGATAAACTTTTTATTCCTAACCCAGGAAGCAAAATGTTCTTTGTAGTGGTTCCCTTGTGTACATGCTTGTGAATTAAATTGATGTAAAACATCTTGGCAATTGTCTTTGAATAGAGGACCAAATTAAAATGTTTTGCTGAAAATGTAGTTTTTCCCAGTTTCATTAGGTAAATGATGGCTTGATGGTTGGATAGCAGAAATCCGCACAGCAGAGGACCCTGTGGGTAGCTTGCCCAATGTTGAAAAACACCTTTCAGTGCTTTACACGTTAAAGGAGCTGGGCTTCTCAGCCTGTGGCCTAGCACTGTTCAGGAACCCAGGATGGCAACATGATGCTTTCGGGGACAAGTTTTAGCAAACTGTGAACTGTTGGGGTAACACAGTGCTCTTTTGGATGTTTCTAAGCACAAGCTTTGGATTCCTACCATAAAAAGTGTGAGCGGATCGATGCCCGGTTCCTGTTGCCTGCTTTTATGAGATTCCCCAGTGAATTTTTCTTTTTCTTTTTTTTTTCTGAATAAGATAGCATTTCTCATTCTTCTTTTGGATAGCACCAGGTCCTATCTTCTTTTTTTTTTATGTTTATTTATTTATTTATTAAAGATTTCTATCTCTTCCCCACCGCCCCCTCCCCTTTTCCTCCCCCTCCCACAATCAAGTTCCCCTCCCTGTCAGCCCAAAGAGCAATCAGGGCATATTTGGTTTCTAGCCATAAATAAAGGACATTGAGCCCAGTGAATTTTTCTAAGCGTGGTCTCGTTCTCAGGCTCCATGTAGCTGTAACTTCACATCATCGGCTTGCAGTTTCTTATTAATGGAAGCATTCCGGTGTCCTCTTTCTAGATTGCCAGTCCATGACGTGGTGCTTAGCTAGATTTAATTAAAGTAAGAGTGAAATAAAGTTTTTTATAATTATGACATTTATTGATTGCACATCATTTTTCTCTTCTAAATTTTCATGGCTTGATTCCCAAACAAATAGGCTGTCTATGACTCAATATGAGCTTGCCACAAAAATTCTTCTGAAAGCATGTTTCACATCCAACAGGGAGTTTGTCATAGTTTTGTTTCCTACACCGCACGTTACATAGTCCAGGTCAGTAAGAGGGGAAAGAGCTCGGGGTTTAAGTGTCTTTTTTACATCTTTTTCTTTGATTCTCTATATTTATATTGTCATAGTTTGTATTAATTGTTTTCTGTCAACTATCTAAGAAAACATCAGTATGAAAGGCCTAACTATGATTTTCTGAATATCCATATTCAAAAACTTACACTTCCTATCCTTAAAAACCTCCCTTAGCAGACCTATGTGTGGTCTTGTCTGTGCCCAATCGTGTCCTTCTGGAAAGATGTCTTGGCAAAGCTCTGGACTATAAGCATCTAATATTCTGAATTTGAAATGTCTCCAGTGTGTTTGTGTGTTATAAATTTGGTTGTCTACTGATGCGCTTTGAGGACATGCATGCATCCTGAGCACTATAGCCTTATTCATCCAGCATTCCAGTAATAGATTCATAATTTGATGCTAACACTATTAAGAAATGGTAGAAACTAATAGTTGGAGATCTGGGAAGATGATTCAGCAATTAAAATACCTGCCATACGAGCATGAAAACCCAAGCTTGGGTTCTGGGAGCTTACTGGCCAGCCATTCTGTCTGAATTGGTCAGTGCAGTATGGAGGAGCGGCGGGCTGTGTCCCGCCACCTGGCTAGCTTATACCCCGAAATAGCAACACACAAATTGTATTCATTTAAACACTGCCTGGCCCATTATATTTAGCCTTTTCTTGGCTAATTCTTACATCTTGATTCAACCCATTTCTAATAATCTGTGTAGAACCACAAGGTCATGACTTACTGGAAAAAATTCAGCATGTCTGACCTGGCAGCCTTATGGCAGGCAACTCTCTACCTGCCTTTATCCTCCCAGCATCCAGTTCCGCCTACCTAAGTTTCTGCCCTGTCAAAAGGCCAAGACAGTTCTTTATTCAACCATTGAAAGCAACACATAAAAAAAAGACCTCCTACACCAGATAAGCTCCTTGTACTCTGAAAAACTATCTCAAGAACAAAGGGCATTTGAATATGATCTATTATATTGACTCGCTATAGAAATGGGGAAAGGGAGGGAGGGACTGTGTGTGAGAACAAACACTAAGAATTGGTTCCTCATTGGAAGATGTGTATGGCAGAAAGCATGCCCCAGAAGGGTGGATCATTCCTGGCACCTCGCTCTCACTCTTCTTTGCTTGCTCTCTGGCTGCCAGGAGATGAGCAGCTTTGCCCTGTAGCACACTCCCTGCCCTGATGTTCTACCCCACCCACATGTAGAGACAATAGCACTCAGCAACCATAAAGTAAAACCTTAGGAACTAACATTAATCTATCCTTTCTTTAAGTTGCTTCCATCAGTCATTTTGTCACGCACACGCTTTTAGCAGGTAACCCTTTCATTTCCCTGCAGCTGTATCTCCTGAAATATCAATCATAATGTTGAGTCTTCAGATCTTTTTCCTGTTTATCATTGCTGGGGAGATGTTGGAAATCTATGATCCACAGACACAGAAACTATTGGGAAGGTATGGGTTTTAACCAAGTCCTTTGAAATGTGTTATTATTCTAGTCTGAGCTACCTATGCAACCCTTTTCTAGTGTTTCTAGTCTCTGAACAAAGGAAAGGCCTTCAGCGAACAGTAGCACAGCCATGTGATCTCTGGTATGGATGTGTAAACAAGGAGACTCCTTCCCTGGACATAGGGAGGATAAGTTTGCCTTTCAGCAATGTTGCTCATCGAATATTTATGTTATTAAGACCCTGTCAGAATCTAGGCCCAAGCTTTGAAATGTATACATCGATAACTAATCCTTATCAAATATGCTCTACTTACCCGACAACCAGGGATGATAAAGTGCAAGAGAATACACCTATAGCTCAAGTGGAAGGAAGACATGGTCTGGTTACTCAGAAGGACAGACAACCTTTGGGGATTAACCATTTCCTGTTTGTGTTTCATCTCAATGAGCTTCCACAAGCATTCTTTCCTAACAAATACTCATAAATCCATTGTCTGCCACATACCCAAGTGTAGTTATCAGTATTTACCCAGAATATATTACCAGCAGCAGAAACTTAACAACCTTTCTAGATTCATGGTGTTTTAGTAAACACCGATTTCATAAAGACTCCGTGTTTGATTTATTTAGTGTTCTGCTAAACCAAGGGAAAAGACAGCTTATAAGTATTAATTGTCCCTTGCTCAACAGTCTCTACTTACATATTATTTCATAAGCTCTCCCTACAGCTTAAGGAAGCTAGAGGAATGAGTGACGTCTGAATATTTCCACGGCACTAGCCTAGTCAAACAGTCTGCTGTGTTTTAAAATATTATCTCTGAAATCAAAAGGAAAAGCTCTTTCTTGGGATCAACCATAAGCTTTGACTCACTTCTAGAATATAAACTGCCCAAAGATCAATAAGAATTTGATAGATATATAACATTTCAGCACTTCCATCCAAAGTGATTTGAAATGCTAACCTGGAAGGGAGCAAACACCAGGGAGACACTGTTTTTCAAATCCTAAAAGTAAGTAATAGATGCACTTCTAAAGCACTGAAGGTCTCTATAGGATATCTCAAAGCTCTTTCTTTAATGTTAAAATCTGTCTAGGGAGGGAAGCAGGAACCCGTTTTATGACAGCTAACATCTCTCAGAGTACATTTGTCAGTTACACAAAATAATATACAATTCCCCCCAAAATAATACAAAACGATACTGATGACATACCAGATTAACAGCTTTGGTTTTATTAGTCTTGACTTTACCCTGAGTATATAGAATTTAGATCAAAAAGCTTTGAAAAAGAAAGAGTACTTAGAGATGTGTATTTAGTATATCCGGATGTGGGAATAAGAAATTCAAATCCGGTCACCTCTAACTTGTTTTCTTAAACAGAAATTAGACTACAATCAGGGAAGTGCCATGGGTTAAGTTTGCTTGTGGAATCATGGAGACACACTGTCCACCTGGGAAATTAGAGAAAGTATGAAGGCTATGCCCTTCCTCTTGTTGAAAAGAGGGGTACACTCATGGTTAGACTCTCCAATGCTGCAGGGGAGAGCCTGGGGCCTTGTTTTGTTTTGTTTTGTTTTGTCTTTTTTAATGTTCAACAGGGTCATATTGCAGTGGGTGTCTTTATGTTTTGTTTTCCTTCGTAATTTTCATCTCTTAAAATATCCTAAATTTTCTACTCTGTCCTGAGAAGTGGGTGCTAGCTGCTCTGACCTTCCTAATTCTGCTGCCAGTAGCACAGTTGAGTGAGTGACAGTTATTGGCATGACCACCTGACATGGAAGACAGAAATAAACAGTGTTAGGAAGTCAGCAAGCCTCTCCTGGACTCAGAAATATGTCCACAACCAAAGGGTACAGCAGATGACACCCAGCATGTCCTGAATGGGAACACAGACCCATTCTGACTCATTTATGCTTCATTGTTCAAGACAATGTAAAAAAAAAATTAAAATTTCATGTTCCGAGAATTGTTAATGTTAACAAGTAATTTGGGTTTTGAGAAGCATAATGAAAAGATACTATAGCCAACTACAGAACGGTCTCTTAAGCTGGCATCTGTTGCGTGAGAGCTCCAGACTCTTGGTTAGTGACCCCCATTATCGAATAATGTGTTTCACCATTTTGTCATTTATACATGATTGGGAAGAAATAAGAGTTTAGTTTTCCTGCTGACAGAGGTTTATGTCCCGCCAGGTCCCACAGCCATTCAGTCCCAAAGAAACACACAGAAGTCTACATTATTTATAAACTGGTTGGCCTATTAGCTCAAGCTTTCTTATTAACTAATTCTTACATCTTATATTAACCCAAAATTCTTCTTTGTGTTGGCCACATGGCTTGGTACCTTTTATCAGTGAGGCATTCTCATCTTTCTTCCTCTGTGTCTGTGTGATGACTGTAGACAGCCTTTCCACTTCCCAGAATTCTCCTGTTCTGGTCATCCTGCCTATACTTCCTATGTGGCTATTGGCCAATCAGCATTTTATTAAACCTGTACAAGTGACAAAACCTTTACAGTGTACAAGACCATTGTCCCATTTCAAAACAAGAACTCTGAATCTAATCTCCTTTGTTTAGCTTTTTTCCTGACTATTATCTATAACAACTCATAACCAATATTATAAACAACGACAAACATCCTTAATCCATTTTTGGGGAATGTGGGTGTAGATTCCTAGGCTACTTCCTGCTGACTGGGGGTGCTGATAATCTTATGGCAACCTAAAAAAATTTAGGATTATGGACAAATCCTGACTGGAATTTTCTGTGAGGCTTGATCATCTCAGCCAGCAGTTTTGAGGCTGTTCTGGATGTAGAACTCAGATGAAATTCCAACAGAGGTTCTCTGAAATGTTAGATCATCTGGGCCAGCTGCTACTATGGGAGATTTTTTTCAGGGGGTTTTCCTTGGTCAAACCTGATTTTTTTTTCTTAACCCAGAATGAATCCAGAGCTTCTCATTTCCTGTGGAAACAAAAGCAAAACCTCTTCTACAAAGTAACATATGTTTTGACTTAAAATTTGAAATCAGGACATTTTTAAAATACATATGTTGGATTAATCCAGCAGCATTTATAATCAACTGTCTTTTAGCAGCTGTTGTTCCTTCCTCAGCCATCAAACAATCCAAAGAAAACACAATAACATACAGTATCCAGATTCTGTATGCTTTCCATTTTTACATGGCTTTATTTTAAACTCTATCTCATTTATTTTTAATTTTTGATTTTTTGAGTCAGGGTTTCTCTGTGTATCATTGGCTGTCCTGGAACTCACTCTATAGACCAGGCTGTCCTTGAACTCACAGATATCTGCCTGCCTCTGCCTCCTAAGTGCTGGGACTAAAGATGTGTGCCACCATACCCAATTTCTCTCTCTTTTATAAGGACTTTATCCTTTTTCTTATCTCTTATAAGCCTACATATATTTTTAAACACACTCTAAACTGTTTAGAGGATTTTTTTCCATCTGAATCTATCTTTACTCTATAACTCTTTTTTTTTCTGACCATATGAGTCTTTAATTTGCTAAGCAATATGGCTAGGATAAAAGCCATGTCTTTGACAGCTGGATTCACTCCATTCCTTAGCTTTCTGAGAGTCTAGCTTCATGACGGAGGTACTGGCAAGAGTCATGTTTATTAACACAACTCCATGGAGTTTCAAGGTTCCTGCCACCACCAAAAAGTATACTGTCCGTTATTCATAAACACCATTTAAGTGTTTGCTGGCCTGGTCTCTTAAAACAGCGGCAAGGTTTTTGCAGCTAAAATGGAGTCAGGGAGCCTCTTTTAAATGAGATACACTTGCCTCTGGCAAGCAGAACCCACCTGAGAAGATGTTGGTACCAAGAAGCTGTGCTTAACTCTGTTCTTTTGTGTCTAGAATTACTTCCCAAGTTCCCTCAGGTTTTATGTAGATATAGTTGTCCAGGTTGGCACCATTTGTTGATAGAGGTTTCTGTCCCACCCAATCCCACAGCCATTCAGTCCCGAAGAAACACACAGAGGTCTACATTAATTATAAACTGGTTGGCCTATTAGCTCAGGCTTTCTTATTAACTAACTCTTACATATTACATTAACCCATAATTCTTGTCTGTGTTAGCCACATGGCTTGATACCTTTTATCAGTGAGACATTCTCATTTTGCTTCCTCTGTATCTGAATGACAACTGTAGTCTGAGCCTTTTCTCTTCCCAGAATTCTGTTGTTCTGGTCATCCCACCTATACTTTCTGCCTGGCTACTGGCCAATCAGAATTTTATTAAGCCAGTACAAGTGACAAACCATTGTCCCACAGCATTGTCCCAAATGGCTATAACTGGACCTTTATCCACTGGTCTTATTTTTTAATGCATGTATCTCTTTGAAACTTGGAGACAGGGGCATTAGAAGAAGAAGTATCTGAGAGGGAATATAGTCGAAATACATGATGTACTTGTACGAAGATATCTCTATGACACCTGCTCTGTATTCAATATACCCTTAAAAAATAAAACATTCAAGCTTAAGGACCTGAGTTCAATTCCAAGCATCATGTGAAAGTTGGGGATGATGGTATAGACAATGGAATCTCTGGGACCTGCTAGTCCACCAGCATAGAAATAGCTATCAGCTTCAAGTTCAGTAGAAAGACCCAATCTTAAAGAATAAGCGCAAATGCTATTGAAGAAGACACTTGGCATTGATCTATGGCCTCACATGAACCCACACTTGCACACTAATCACTAATTAATTAAAACAGCAAAATGGCCTCCCTATAAAAACCACAAAGGCACTCTCTTGGAAAGTGTTTTTGCTTGTTTGTTTTTGTTTTCTCTGTTAGCTGAGTGTAGAGTTTCTTCTGTTTTAAAAACTACTCTTGCTGAATTTAGATCCATTTGTCACCGCAACAAAAGAGGAAGCACCAGTAAAAATCTTTCGATTAGGCCCAATTTCATTAGAAAATCAGAACTATGCTGCTAATAAACATGGACCCACCCTTGTAAATTAATATGAGAACTCTGTAGCAGCCAGATAAATTTGGGATATATAAGATAAGGTAGTTTCCAAAAATAACAATCGTATATTTGAGATTTTGGCTATCAAGCTTGAATACGTTTTCTGTATTTTTTTTTCAGCTAACAACAAAATTAATTGTTTTTCCTATCTAATTTTATCCAGAAAGGCAAGGCATACTTTTAAAGGCAGAAAAGGTTGGGTGGGGTGGGTAGGAGCTGGGCATGGTGGCTCACACCTATAATTCCAGTTCTCAGGGGGCTATGGAAGAACAAGGGCTGCAATTCTTAGGTCAGTCTGGACTATACGGTGAGTTCTAGACCAATCCAGGCTACAGAGGAAGATCCTACTCCAAAATGAGAATAAGAAAGGAAACAGATAAATGTGTCTCTTCTCTCGTGCCAGGGTGAGATCAGAAAAAGCACATTTCATGACATAGCTCACATTTCTCCTAGTCAGCTTCTCAAAATGATGAGGAGAAAGTAATTCTTCTGAAAATAATAGTGCAAACTCAGAAGGAGCATGTGTCTCTGAGCCATGGCATGGCCTGAGCTGCTTCAGTCACGAGTGCAGAACAGCATCTGTGGATCACCCGCATCCCAGATGGTGACTGTGTGTGCGGACATCCGTGGCAGGTGCAGACAGTATGGGCTCTTGGTCGCCCACAATGGAACCCTGCCCTCTCCTTCCATAAATCTAATTGCCTGAAGCACAGTCAGCAGACTTAAATTGATTTCTTTTCACCTTCATGCTTTATTCCTGGCATGATAAAGTATTTGTTAATTACTTATTTTCCAATGTCAAACTCTTTATTGCCCAGGATCAAATGTGGTTGGGGCAGGTGGGGAGAGAGGTCTATTTTCACATAAGAAATCAAATGATTCATTTTCTCGGTGTAATGATAAAATGTTAGAGACACTGAAGAATGCCAAATCCAATGGCTTTGGTAGTAAGGTTAAAGAAATTAAAACCTAGAGAACCCATATATCTGTGCCAAAAGAGTTACATGGTAGAAAGTTGAGGCTGTCTCCTTTGCTGCCCTAAGTCATCCCCTTATCCTTGACCAAAGGTGTTTCTTCAAATAGAGAAGGAAAGATGAGATAGGAGGGTTAAGCAGTAGCGAGTAAAGGTGAGCAATGGAAAAACTTAACTATGGGTGTATAGAGCATTCTGATATCTTGGTTTTACCAATCATATTTGATGATTTGAGAAGAAGATTGTGGCTTAAAGTAGAAAACTACCAAAACTATTGGTGGTACTAGATTGTCATAAGTCAAATACTAAAGTGGATAGCCAGAGAAACAACTGGGAACAGGGTACCAAACACATGCACAAGAGCACTAAAGTAGTCAAGATGGAATCCCACAAGAAGGCAAGGAAAGAGATACATAAAAATAAGAAGAAGCAAATAGGAATGACAGATTTAGGTGCTAACATATCAGTAATCTTTTTAGACCATCTAAACTGTTAATGATAAATTTTATAAATTCATGACCCAGTTTATATACCAGAAATCTATTCCCTCATTAATGAATTGAATGAGCTGAAATTAGGGAAGACTCAAAAATGTATACCATGATGTATGCTACAATGGCTGTAGTAGTACCTAATCAGTAGACTTCTGAGCAAATAGAATTACACAGCCATAGAAGATTTTGTTGTTAAAATAAGGAGATCAAGCCATAAACATGCCAGAGTGAGGCTAAGTGTGTGAACATCAAGGTATGGAGCCTAAACATTCATGAAGTCAATCCTGATGAAATTGAAAGGAGCAAACAAATTCACTGCTGTGGTTGGAAACTGTATGTCTCCCCTCTTCAACCCAGAGAACTACTAAATAGAAAACTAGCTAAGATGTAAAAAAGCCTGGTAACACATTTGATCAATGGTTCAAATGAAGAATCAACAGAATATACTTTATTCGAGCTTCCATTATACAGTTGCCAAGATTATATCTTAAGTCATGAAATAAAGCACAACAAATTTAATAGTATTTGAAATAAATTTGAAATAAATTTAATTTGGCCAGAAAACTCTCTCAAACCAAAATTTAATAAAAGAAAGGCAAAATAAAAGTTTTCAAGGATATGCAAATTAACTACATTGTACTATGTAATTCATTAAACAAATAAAATATTTCAAATAAATTAGGAAACAAAATAAGAGTACAACATATTTTAACATGATGTGTGACAAAGCAGAGCTGATAGGTAACTAAATACTTATTTGACATTAAGTAAAGTCTCAATAAATCATTTAAATAATTTCATAAGAAAAGAGAAAAGATAAAAGCAAAGCAAGAATAGCAAGTAGGAGGAAATAATAAGTGGAAATCAAAAGAAATAAAAATAGAGGAAAGATCAATGGATTGAACTATTCAAACACATCTAAAATAAATGATAAACATCTAGCAAGACAAACAAAAAGGAATTCATAAATCACCAGGATGGTGATCAAAAAGAGCATCACTAGAGATATGACAGCCATCAGAAAAATGAGAGTCTACTATAAAAAGTTATAGAAAAAGTGGTCAATTTTTGAACCATGAGCTGTTAAAACAACAAAATAAACCCTAAGGATAAAACTCCCGTATAGCTTAGTTAGAACCTTTGAGAATACACCTGAAGAACTCTAAGTCAACACCACAAAAGTGCCTGGACATCTGGGTTTTTGTTTTGTTTGTTTGTTTGTTTGGTTGGTTGGTTGGTTTCAACAACATTCAGAATAGTCGAGTTATTGTATCAGCCGAGGTGTCAATTACCAAGTGATTGGATAAAAAAAAAGTGTGCTATTTAGAGAATGGCATCTTGGTATTTTTTGGAAACTGGATGCAACATACCTTCATCAATAAAATAAATAATCCAAACTCATAAAGTCAGTCATTACAAGTTCTATCTTATTTGTAGTTCCTGAATGTGTGTGTGTCTCTGTGTGTGTGTGTGTGTGTGTGTGTGATATGTGATGCATAGTGAAAGAATAAATGTTGGTTTGGAGTGTTGGCTCAGCTGATAAAATGTTGGCTGCTAAACATGAGGACCTGAGTTTGGATCTCTAGGAGACATATAAAAAGGCAGGCATACTGGGGAGACAGGGACAGGACTTTTTTTGGGTCTTACTGATCAACCAAACTAGTCAAATTGGTGAGCTTTGGGTTCAGTGTAAAAATATTTTTTGAAAATATAAGATGGATACCAGACAAATGGCTCCATGCATAAAGACATGTGTTGCTAATCCTGGAGACCTGAGTTTAAATTTGATCCCCAAATCCCACACAATGGTAGGAGAAAACCAACTTCCTCTGGTATACTCTGATATCCTCATAATTTCTGTGGGAAACACATAGACATGTGCTCTCTCTCCTCTCTCTCTCTCTCTCTCTCTCTCTCTCTCTCTCTCTCTCTCTCTCT
>JABTXL010012406.1:19176612-19214580 GCA_025134845.1 Neodon shergylaensis
AGGAAGGAAGGAAGGAAGGAAGGAAGGAAGGAAGGAAGGAAGGAAGGAAGGAAGGAAGGGGGAGGGAGGGAGAGAGAAAAATAAGGAAAGGAGGTGAGATATATAGATGTGAAAAATAAAGTGAAACATTACTATTTATAGATGGTGTAATTGTGTAAAAAAATCCCAAAGAATACACCAAAATAATTAATTAATTAATTGGTTGAATTCTAAAAAAGTAAAAACAAGTAAAAAATTAGTCAAATAAGTTCAAAGAGTATATGAGATCACCAAAGAATATTAATTATATTTCTACTAGCAGCATGTCAAATATAAAAAGTACTGTTATGTTTTTCAGTTGCTCTAAAGAAAATTAAATCCATGCACATATAGAGACATACATAGGACACATATGCTAAAATTATAAAATCCTGATGTGCATGTAAATAAGTGGAAGGATGTATGTTCATGAGTTGGAAGAATTTGCATAGTCAAACTCTCAGTTCCTTCCAAATTGAGCTAAAGTAATTAAATGCAATTTCTATAAAAATCACAAGAAGAAGCTTGTTGGCATGGTCAAACTGATCGTAGAATGTGTAGAAACCCAGAGGATTAGGAGAGCTAAAGTAGCCTTGACCAGTTGGAGGAACACATTCAGTGTTAAGGATTACTACATAAATATAGCAGTCAGGAGAGTGTGAGATACATTCCAGAAAAATAAACTCAAAACAGTTTTCTGGCTTAGAACTACGCAGGGCTCTTAGTTGGCTCTCCAATAGTAATCCCTAAAAAGTAAATGAGAAACTGGAGCTCACTGAAACGAAGGGCTTTGGTTTTAGGAAATAAGAAAAAAAACCACTAACTATGCATCTGACAAAAACATGACTATTTGATGTTTGTGAAGAACTCTCCAAATGCAGAAAAGAAAAACATGCAAGTAGAATATACACCCATGACACTAGAAGAAACTTTACTAAAGAAGAAACAGAAGAAAACCACAGGAAAAAAACTCAACATTTTTAATCATTTAGGAAAATACAAATCAATATAAATAGCTACATAAAACTAGCAGCCACATTATACACCAAATCCTGAGAAAGATACAGGAGACCTGCGTGCTGTGGTCTGAACAGGAAATGTCCTCCTGGGGCTCATTGATATTTTGAATGAGCCACCCACAGCTCGTGTTGCTATTTTGAAGATGGCTGTGGAACCTTCAGGTGGTAGGACCTGGCTGGTGGAAGCAGATCACTTGGTGGACTTCAGAAGACTATACCTACTTTTCATCCCAGCTTGCTCAGGGCTTTCCACCAGCTGCACGGTAAGTGAGCAGCTGCCACATGCACCTAACAACCATGAATGAACTCTACCATGACTTTCTACTGCCATAGACAGAGGCCCTTAGAAACCATGTACGCATCACATACACACACACGTACATGTACACACACATACAAACACTAAAAAAAATCATAAACTGTAAATTAAAAACCAGGAATAAAACAGTCATAGCTGCTATAATCCTTATTTCTGTAAATGGTCTTCTTCTCTTCCTCTTCATTGGACACAAGACACATTCCATGCTCTGTTGCCCATCAGCCAGTATTGCAGGGTAGGGCAGGTAATACAGGTGCTGTAATAGATCTGAAACCTAGATAATATTGGGTGTGTGGTTTGAATGTTCATTGAATTGCCACTACTTGACAAGCTGCAGTAAGAAACATTGGCAGAGTGCTCACACTTTGTGAGATTGCTGTAACAACCAAAGACATGCTGTTTCCATGTGAAAGAAATTTATGCTCTCACAGCTCTAGCGGCCAGAAGTCCAAAGCCAAGGTAACAGTGGGCTGACTTTTTTCTGCACCTGTTCAGGAGGGTTCTCCCATGGTTGCCCTCCAAGCTTTTGATGGTGGGTTCTTATGCTTCCCATTCTTTGACTTTAAATGTGTCACTTTAATCTCTGCATCCTGTTTCACATGGTATTTTTGGTGTTTTTTTCCCTTTCTTGTAAGGATACTTCCCATTAACTTAGGGACCATCTCTATATTCCAAAATGATCTGACTTCAAGACCACTTAATTTAATAAAGAGAGAGAGAGAGAGAAAGAGAGAGAGAGAGAACCTTTTCTAATATGACTATATTCACAGGTTCTAAACTGCCATACTTTTCCTCAGAAAACCTTTGGATTCTAAAAATAGTTATTCCTGGCTCCAGAAGTCCTATTTATACTTGATAATTAAGATTAATCATCCATCAAATACAAAAGCCAACATAGCTGGACATTTCCTTGCCCCAAGAAGGCTAGAAGACCAGATGGCAGACTCAATATACAATTATTGTGCCCTCTGAGAAATAAAACTCTAAGATTAATAACGCTGAAGTACAGGGATGAAAAGCAGAGTGGTCTGATTGTGTTATTGGCTGTGATATCAAAGAAGTCTGCTTTATTCTCACTCCATGCTTTGATTGCAGTCAAGCAGGGCCAGGAATCAGAAGAGCAGCCAGATGAGAGAACCACTTAGATCTAGAAAACTAAGGAATTCAGGATGCCATGTGAATATGTACATGTATGTTCAGGTACATATTTCTAACATGCTCCCAATACAACCTACTAGATGATCCAACTATATCCAGTCTGCAGTTACAGAAATCTCCACTGTGGCAAATAATTCAGTCTACTCTAGTAGAAAGGAAACTATATTACTCATCTACCTCCGAGGCCATAGTCTCCTTTCCAAATGGTAAAAGGTAACTTCTACAGCATATTTCTCGTGGTGCTCAGAGTAGTGATGAGAGGCAAGAAATTATAGAGCAGGACTGTAAATCAAAATTTTATGCCTGGCCACAATATGTCAAAGGGAATGAAACCAGACAGGGAAGGCAGAAAGATCAACAAGGCATATATACTAAATATACACAATAAATGTTTGACAGTGAATATGTTTTGCAAAATGACTTTGGTGATATGACAGTCTTGGAAATGACCTGGCTGTTGAAGAGAACAAGAATGAGAAGGCTTTCAACCCATAAGCCAAAACTGGGAGGATGCTTGCTGGATACATGGGTAGAAAATGTCTAGTAAGCCTGGAGCATACTGAGGTCATCAAGAGTCTACAGGCCTTTACAAGAAGAGTTAAAATGTTTGATACATCATGCGTCATTGGGCTCTATTCTCCGTTACCTCATTCTGCATAATCATGTTCTGTTGGCAGAGGCCACACATTTATTTCCTACAGCCCAGATTCAAAATAACCACACAGAAACTGGACTAATTAAATCACTGCTTGGCCTATTAGCTCTAGCGTCTTATTGGCTGGTTCTTACATCTTAAATTAACCCATTTCCATTATTTTATATTTTATCACGAGGTTTGTGGCCTATTGGCAAGGTTCAGGCTGACAGCTCATGCCTTTCTCCTCTGGTGACTACTTGGCATCTCACTTACTCCACCTTCTTTCTCCCAGCATTTATCTAGTTTTCCTGCCTAACTCTATTCTGCCCTGTCATAGACCCAAGCGGATTCTTTATTCATTAACCAATAAAAGCAACACATATACAGGAGGACTTCCCACATCGTCATGTTCCATGCATTTCTCTGAATTGAATGTGGTAGGTTTCAACAAATGTTTGCAGACACAATTTAAGCCAGGTCTATTATCCAAACAGTTTTCTCTTCCTGTATTTTCCCCTCTATATCAAGCAGTGTCTCTACTAAAAGGAAGTGTATAAATAAATGAAACCCAAAGGCATCTGCTCCTGGGACCTTCCCAGGATCCTACTTGAAGCACACTGAGTAGCTCATTCCCCTAAGTACTTTGGCACTCTGTTTATAGTATTCATGAATTCAATGAGCTCTTTAGTATGTAATTTGACTCAGGACCATGAGAAACAAAAAATAAATCTGGGTTTAAAGAGACTATGGCATACATCCAGTTCAATATCACTGATTGAATATAAACAAAATATTCCTCCATCTAGTCCAAACTCATAAATGATACAACACATAAACATATTTTAGAAACACAGAGCCCACTATGAAACCTAGGATGAGAACTCTCATACAAAAGAAATCAAAATGCTTTTTCCCCCAAATACCCATAGCAGCTGGTTTTTCTCTTTCTTTTTAAAAAAGTTTTATTTTATTTTTAGAAAACTATCTTTTCTCATTTTACATACCAATTCCAGTTCCCACTCCGTCTCCTCCTCCCACTCCCTCAACCTCCCCCTCCCAGCCCCTCATCCTCTCCTTGGAGAGGGTAAAGCTTCCCATTGGGAGTCAGTAGTAAGTCTAGCACATTGCTTTGAGGAAGGATCAAAGCCCTCCATCCTATGTCTAGGCTAAGCAAGATATCCCTCTGAAAAGAATGGGTTCCAAAAAGCCAGTACAAGCAGTAGGGGTAAATCCTGGTTCTGCTGCTAGTGGCCCTGCAATTTGCCCCAGCCAAACAACTGTCAAATATATATATATATATATATATATATATATATATATATATATATATGGCAGGCTTCACGAATTTGCATGTCATCCTCGCTCAGGGGCCATGCTAATCTTCTCTGGAACGTTCCATCTGTTTAACGTTGCATCTGTTTAACTCCCTAAAGCTGTGTTACTTTGGCTGTCTGAAACACCCGATTGGTATAATAAAAAGCTGAATGGCCAATAACTACACAGGAGAGAAAAATAGGAGGACTTGGTGGGAAGAGAGAATAAATAGCAGAAAAAGGGAGGGGTGAGATAAGGAGGAGAGGAGGATGCCCCGGGCCAACCACCCAGCCAACATGGAGTAGAAAGAAAAGAAAGATATGTCAAATAAGAAAAGTTAAAGACCCAAGAAGGATGCTTAAAAGAAACCTCACACTTGCTCAGAATTGAGTATAATAGAGGGTTATTTATTTAGAGGTAGACTCACAGATCACAATCCTCTGCTGGATCGGGGAACAGAAACCGAAACCTGCAGGTTGTAAAGAGACCTGACGTGCGCTCTACATGGGAATAAAGAATATAAGAGGCCATGCCCAAGTGGGCGGGTAAGCTAAAGGTTACGGGGGTAGGAATTCCTACAGCAAAGACCAGAGACAAAATGTAGAAAAGAAACAAAATAATTTGGGTTAGAAAAGCTGGCTAGAAACAAGCCAAGCTAAGGCCGGACATTCATAAGTAAGAATAAGTCTGCATGGATTTATTCGGGAGCTGGATAGAAGGACCCCAAAGGATAAAAACATCAACTGTATACCACATCTGCATAGCTAAGGCCTGAATCATTACAGTTGGGGTAAGGAAAGATACCCGAGATTAAATAACAAACTCTCCCCCCACAGAACCTATTGGGGTCTGACCACTTTGGAACATGTCATTCACCCTGTTAAAGCTTTTAGATTTTGCTAGATTCCTAGAACTGCCATCACAAAGAGTTAAAGAGAGGTGATCTCAAAAATCAGAAATACATGTCTCCATTCTGCAGTCTGAAAGTCGGGAGCAGGTGTTTGGAGGCCCCTGCTCCCTTAGAAAACTCTGAGAATCCTTTCTTGCCTGTTCCTGGCTTCTGGCTGTTCCCGGCTTAGAGCAGGGCCACTCCATTCCTGGCCTGTGCATCCATCAGGGCTTCTTCAACTTCTGCTTCTTATGATACATGTCAGAGTGAATCAACAAGCTCATCTTATGGTATGACCTTATTTTAACCTAACTGCATCAAGGATGATCCTATTTTCAAATAAGGTCAAAGTCTGCCAATTGGGACATAGCATATACTGTCACTGTGTGACACGTGGTGTAGATAGATATCAAGTATACTCACTCCAATTATTCATATATGAAAATGGCATGAACATATTTTCTGACATATTCTACCCACAGCAATGATACACACAGAACTGTATACCCAGTGGTTATTACTAAGACACCTTTTTCTTGGGTATTTGTGTCCTCATAACATACATTTTACTGATCATTAAATGTCATTTAAATGTTATTCTACAAGTGTGTTGCTTCTTACTGGTTTTCTCTGATGTGCCGGAGATCTATTTATATAGGATATTTACGCCTTTTAAATTTCTGTAGAACATTGACTACAGTGTTGTAATTTATTCTATCAGTTTTGGGTGAATGAATATGTTTTTGCCTTCCAAGAATGCATACTGTGCTCTGTCTGTGTCTTAGGCTTTAATTTCTGCCAATTTTTTAACTGCTCTGTGTATCACTAGAAGATGACCTCGGATTACAGCAACACTAGAATTACCTTGCTCTCTGAATCACAGTCAGATTAAGCCAAGCGAGTTACCATTAGGAGATCGACTTGCTGGAGGAGAAGGTTCTTCTACAATCCAAAGTTTTTATGACAACCACAATTTCTCTATCACTGACCTAATGGTGGGCATTTTTCTCTAGTTCCAGCTTTCCATATTCCAATAACACCGCATTATCCTTTGATGCCTCGGGTTCAGGGATGACACAGAGTTCCAGGTTTGTTTTTTTTTTTTTTGCCATTTCTGGGTGTTTTTCTTAAACTTGCTGATCTGTTTGCTAACCTTGCTGGAGCCACTGTGAATAGCCCTAAGTAGCTCTTCTGCACACCCATCAAGTTCCATTAGGGCGTTGGGTCACTCATCTGTTTGATGAACGCACAACACTTTTGCCAGGGGCAAGAAGACTCCAGGAATATCAGACAAGCAATGACTGGTCTCTTTTTAAAAAATGTGTCAGCCTCTGGCATGTGACCACTGACCTAGCAAATGCTTTCCTTTTAGTTTTCATCAGTAACTATAACCTACAATGCCTCACCTTTAACCCAGAGTTTCTGCAGTACAGCCTTGCTGTCTTTTATCCAAGTGATGTCTGATCTCTGTCATGTTAGGGTCTAGAATAGAGCAATGGCCCTCAAAGTGTTGCCTGTGAACCAGTGTCTGCTCTAATCTTCACACGTGTCCCTGGGGAAGCAGGAAGTCTATACCAGAATGAGAACTATGCCACTAAATCCATTGTCGCAGTAGGCATTCTTTTTTTTCCTTCAAGGGATTATCTGTTTTATTAGGGAGCAAAGTATCAATTTACATGCTGAACCTTAAGTCTTACCTCTGTAATGCAGACAGGTCCTCCTTCCTGGCACCTTGAGCATCTTATTGTCCAGCAGAATATCGTGCTGGAGTATCCCCACTGTATAACGTCATCAGAAAGAAGCTAATTGGGAGACACCCCAGATTGTGAGCGCAAGACTGAGAAAAACCCATCGGAGAGGCTGTGATATGAATCACAAAGGGTCAGCCTATAGCTTCTAAGTAATAAATGGTTGCTCGTCTTTGGGCAGCCAACAACAGAAGAGTCCAGCACTTGGTTTATCTCACTGTGACTGAGAAGAAACAAATCTGTCTGGGTGTTGTCCTACTTGGCTTTTTACTGCTGTGATAAACACTAAGACCAAAACCAAGTTTGGAAGAAAAGAGTTTATTTCATCTTATCGCTTACAGGTTGTCATGAAAGGGAACGAAATCAGGGAATCAAGCAGGATAGGTACCTGGAGGCAGAGACCGAAGCAGAGATCATGGAGGAACACCGCTTATTGACTTGCTCCCCTGGCTCCCTCGGTCTGCTTTCTTCTATAACCCAAGGCCACCTGCCTAAAGGGTGAGTCCACCCACTGTGGGCTAGACTTGTACATCAGTCATTAATCAAGAACATCTTCTACTTACTTGTCTAAAAGGTCAATCTAGTGGAGTTATTTTCTCAATTAAGATTCCATCTTCCCAGATGACTCTGGCTTTGGTCAAGTTAACAAAAAACTAACCAACACAGATGTGTCATGGTAGTCCATCTACAGTGTAATTTTAAAGCTACTGTATTAAGAAATATTGTAACAAGAGAGGTTTCAGCAGAAGACCCAAGTTTCTCTACAGCTGCTCTCCTCCACCACTTATATCTGTGTTTAACCAAAGAAAATAAACTCTGTTGCTAACCATGGAGATATCACACTATAGATCCTATGGAGGTCTAATTTACCTTCTGCCAACTGCTTGCTCCCACTGGTGAAGGAGCTCTAGTGAGCTACTTGGCATTTGTAGAACAGGGACTGCTGGCAATAACATGGTGCATCCAAGTGATTATGAGTGTGAAACAATCAACAAAAACTGAGCGTTATCTGACCCAAGGCATTAAAAACTTGCTACAGTGTTAAACACAAACAGCCTGGAAGACCGTGCCCAGACCTCTAAAGAAATCACATTTCTGGCAGAATGGCTCAGCTCCCTCTTGCTTCTGCACCTGCTCCTCATTGCCTCTCCCCGAACTCACCTTGCTAAGATGCAGAAATGTCTGTGGTTTTATTATGTAGAGAACCAACGGTTGGTTGGCCTGCCAGTGTCTCTTCCACTCTCCTTGTTTTGCAGCGCTGAGGACAGGGGGGTGGGGGGGTGGGGGGGTGGGGGCAAACAATGGCATGTGAGCCACGAGCAGACTGCCACCTGTTCCGTATTGCTCCCAAGTTGAGAGTGGATTTCACATTTGTAAATGGCTTCTAGAAGAAAAAAAAACTAAGAATATGTAACATGTAAACATTATCTGAGATTCAAATATGAGCCTCTGTGGCAGCTTTGCATAGCAAAGCTTAAAATAGCTGGCTTTTTATAAAAAGCATTTATTAAACCTGATTTAGAAGCCCAGAATCCTTTATTTTTATTTTTATTTTTTTTTTAGTTTTCCAAGACAGGGTTTCTCTGTGTTTCTTTAGAACCAGTCCTGAAACTAGCACTTGTAGATCAAGCTGGCCTTGAACTCACAGAGATCTGTCTGCCTCTGCCTCCTGAGTGCTGGGATTAAAGGCGTGCGCCACCATTACCCAGTGAAGGTCAGCATTTTTACAAGCATAATAGATCCTATTAAAGAGAAGTGCTTACAGGATAATGAAAAGATGAAAATAAGAAAATTCGTATGCCCTTACATGATAGAAGCAAACCTCACAGGGTTTGGTGGGCTAAGGGTAGGAGTTTGGTAAGCAGTGGGTAGATAATCTTTTTCAAATGAGAATGATGGGATATGACTCCTGCTGTTTGTATTTTAAAATTCTGACAGCCCTTTTCTCCCAGGCTTCTCTCTTCCACCCTCCCAATGGATTGTGTCAGTCCTGCAGTGCTATATTGAATCTTTTCCTCCCAAGCATCTGTAGAGTGGAGATCTCTCTGTATAGTTACTGTGCTCCTTGTTAATGACAAAAAGTACTTGCCCAAAGCTCAGGAGGAAGGGTGTGTTCTGCTCAAAGTTTCAGGATACAGTCCATTGTGGTGGCGAAGACATGGAAGGAGTATCAGGCAGCTGGTAACATTACTTCTGTAGTTAGGAAGAAGGAGAAGGAGGAGGAAAAGCAAAGAAGACAAACAGAGAGAGATAAAGAGGTAAGGGAGAGGAATGCTGGTTCTCAGATTTCTCCTCTTTTCCTTCTTATTCAGTCCTGGACATAACCCCACAGAGTAATGTTACCCACCTTTAAGGTGGATCAGCCCACTTTGGTTAACCTAATCTGGAAACTCCCTTACAAGTTTGCCTAAGGTTTGTCTCCTAGATGAAAGTGTATTCTAGTATTCTTTTAAGTAGACAGTCAACATTAACCACCATGCTTCATGCTTTTGTTTTCTTTTTTAATAAATTTTATGGCTAGAAACAAGGTATTGAGTTTCCAGATAGCTATTTGCATACATAGTTTTTTTATATCAATTACATCTATTTTCTTAAAATATCATATTTAATTTTTTCATTTACAGTTGAATACAATTGTATTGTGTGGTATGTATCACATTTTGTTTATCCATTCATCTCTCGGTTGACATCTAAACCAGTCTTTTTTTCTTAGCTACTGTGAATAACGCAGTAATGAACATGGATGAACAAGCACCTGTGTGGTTGGTCTATTTTTAGGTGTTTTTTGTTTGTTTTGTTTTGTTTTGTTTTGAGGAAACTCCATACTGACCTTCATGATGATATAGCTTTAGATTTTTGCATAAAATATGACTGGGTTGATGGGGAAAAGCAATAATTCAATTAAAATAAAAAATCAATATCTAGCACTCAAGTACAGTGATAAGAACTGTGCTGCAGGAAGGCATATCATAAAAGAATTATTACCTATTTGACAGAGAAAGAAGATGTTTCCTTGAGGTAATGAAAAGTGATCTTAGATTGGAAAGACGTAGCAAGAGCCTGGAGCTTCTGGGCAGACGCCTGAGGTTTTGAGGGGAGAGAAGGTATCGTAAGAAGGCCGTACTGTGTGCAAGTCGCTCTACCGGAACACGAATACTGCTTGTTCTGAATGATTGACCAGCCCGTGTCCTGGCTGAGACCTGATTGTCATTTTGGCAATGTTTGGAGGTGGAACTTTCGAGAAGTCTTTGGACTGTGAAGGGCCAAGGCATCCACCCTCTGCTTGTTCTTTCGTCCTTGTCTTTAGCCATGTGATGGCACTTCAAGAAGGTTCTTACCAGATGCAGACACCTTGACCTGGAGTTTCCCATCCTTGAGAAGTGTGAACATCTACTCTTGGTTAACCACCCCATCTAGGCTCTTGTGCTGCAGAAGCACACAAGCTTCTAGGACAGATGCTCCTGCTATAGAGAGGAAAGTGGTTGAGGTGCGGGAACTTAAAACAAGTGTGAAACCAAGTGGAGGGACACTCTAAGTGCTTCTAGTCTGGGGAGGGGTTATGATTTTTCTCTCAGGAGTCATGGTGTTTGTTTTCTTTAGGTCATGAAAACTGTTTCACGGGTACCATAAGGATAGGGCTTGGCTAAAGAGTGGGCAAGTGAGAGAAAAAGGCGGGACTAGAAAGGACAAGATATTTCAGTGACTTCATATCCGTAGGTTCCCCTAGGGCATAGTGGCGATTTGAAGACAGAGTGCCAGGGATCTGGCATGGCAAGGGTTTAGACTTTATTTTGGTGCTGAAAAACGTTTCTCTGGGCAGCCCCAAAGGTACTTACCAGAAACATTTTCTGCGTTAAAACTTCAATTAAAATATTGGACTTGAATTAAGGCTGAGAAAGTCTTGTCTTTTATTAATGGTGGGGTTCTGCGGTTCATGAAGCGAGACCAAGGCTTAAAGACACAGGAAACCGGTGGCTTTGGTAAAGTCAAAGCTTTGAGTTGTTTCATATTAAGAGGAGCTGTTACAAGAGTCTTTTGAAGTCATTGCTGTAGCACAAAGGATATAGGTAACGGAACGTGTGAACAGGACCAGATGTCTTAGGCTGTGTCATCTACAGTTAGCCAGGTCTGATGAGCTTATACTATGAGCAGGGCAAGGAGAAGGAGGCTAAATGAAATGACATCAGTTCTTCCAGGCACAAGAAAGAATTTGCTTAAATTTAAAAGGGCTCTTAACGTCTTTGAAAGATGAGCGCCATCCGTCAAATAAATCCATAGACAGTTGTAGTGGTCAGGTAAGCAAAAAGAGTAGCAGTGCACCGATAGAATTAGTACATGTGGTGAGGTAGGGGGTTCAGCATGCAGGTGGGTTATTTGGGAGTGTTCCCTAGAAACATTTACCTGGCAGGTAAAGAAAAGAGCCTTGGCATGAACGAAAAGCTTAAGCACAGTGTGCTTGTGAGAGCACAGTTCTGTGGTTCTCTTCAGTGAGGCAATATCAGAGAAACTTCCTTGCTTTATTGTCCACTGAAATCATTCTTGAAAGCCAGAGAGATAGATGACTTAGTAATTTAGAATGCTTCCTGCTCCTCCAAAGCACTCAGGTTTGGTTCCCAGCACCCACAGGTAAGTCTGATTCAAGAAATTTGATATCCTGTTCTGGTCTCACAGGCACACTCCCGCACATGTAGTGTATACTCATACTCAAACATAAATGCTAGAAATAAAGAGAAGCTCGTATTTTGAAAGAAATAGTTCTTACCTCACAAGTCAATAAACCAATGTGGGGACTTGATTTAGACCTTTGCAGACCGGACAGCTGACTCCAAGGTGTGCCCATGGACTATGTGGACTCACTGTGAGCTGCAGCTTGGGAGACTATTCATATTACCTGTCATGACTAATTTTAATTGTCAGTTTGACAAAATTGATAAATACCAGTTGATTTGCACCTGTAAGGTTAGCAGAACATACTGCTGCACATTTCTTTGAGGAAACTTCCACAGGATCAAATAACAGAGGAAATATTTCCCCAACTATGAATGGCACCCTTCAATAGGCAGAGGAATTGGATGGAATCAAACTGACGAAAGAACCTGTTAGTGCAGGCTGTCTCGCTGTCTCTCCCTGACCACCAGCAGGTGATCAGCTTCTGCCAGTGGTTCTGCTTCCTGAGACTTTGAGCGAAGCTCAATTGGATGGCGATGGACGAAACTGGGTATGCTGGAATGCACCTATTATCCTAGTACTGAATAGACTGAAGCAGGAGGATTCTAAGCTTAACCCAGCCAGACTTGGGTCATATAGCAATACATATCTCAAAAAAAAAAAAACCCAAGTGAATAAACAAATAAACAAATAAATGGAATGAGATGATTAATCTTATCAAGGAAATGATTTTCAGGCTGTGCCATGGCTATTGCAAGATACTTTGTTACTTTCTTATCTTAGTAAGCCCTGGCTGGTTATACTGCGAAGCAGTCCTAGATACTTTTGTATCACAGTTCCTAGTGAGTAGCAACCTAGAGTTCTCAAATTCTATAGAAGGTGAACCCTGAGAATGGCACAAGCAGGCAGGTTTTGGCGTGAATCCTTTTACTGTAGAATGATGTAAGTCAGGGATGAAGTATGTAAAGTAGAGGAAAAGACAAATTCAGACTGTGCTGAGTTGCAACAAGAACCCCACTTTATTTAATGGAAGTTACTGAAATTAGGGTAGTCCTTCAGAAATAGATGTCAGCAAGAGAATAAAGATATTTCTATTATAGCCATGAATACCAGTTAAGCTCAAACAACCCTCAAAGTAGTGTCTGAATCTTGACCTGAGGTGACGTCTATCAACCAAAAGCAGTTCCTAGAGAGAAACTGACCCAGAAGTCACTGGCAAGCCACTTGCCGAGCAGCTGGGGAATTGGTGCAATTGTCCTGAATATTTCTTGTTCATTTCAGCTGGAGGCCACTAAAATAATGCTGAACATGCAAAACAAATGGACATTATGTTTTAAGAAAAGAAAAATATGCAGAAATAGACAATCTTGTTAATATTTGAATTACAAGAACAGCAAAGATAAAAGAGCAGAAACACTGGGCCTTTGGGGCCAGTCCACCTTTAATGATTAATATTTCCCCTCCAGCAAAATTTGACTTTAAAGAAGTCCCTGAACACCATAGTGGATTTCAAGAACCAGAGGAGACATGCACTGAGAATTTTATAATAATGCTATAATCAACTTTGGACCAAGAAAAATATTCAAAACTGACACCACTGGCATTAAGAGTTCTGGATTTTTAAGGAAACCCAGGGGAGTGACTCTCATATAATATCATGTTGATACCTTTGAGGAATTTTTATGAGTTCTGTTTTGCCACTTGAGATAACTTCTTTGCATAAATATTAGAAGAGGCATGGCTTGAATCGGTCTTCCACCTACTCTATGGGCAGCAAACAATCTTCTTAATGTATTGTCTGAGCCTCCTCAATTTTCACTTCTGTGGAATGGAAATAATACTGCACGTGCCTTCATGGGTTGGGTGGGATCAGTTAAAAAGTGGCTAGCATGCCCCAAGCAATGAGAGTGACGCTTATTTTATCAAATAGGAAATTTTGATACCTAATTGATAATATAAGCAAGATCTTCTCTTAGCAGATGGAGTCCAGTGGAACAGATGTAAAATGGTGACCTGAAATTGCGTCTTCACCATCAACAGGGCTAACTTACGCTGGGCCTTATACAATCAACCTAGTATATAGGTATCAAGTGAGAAAATTGGTGCTCAAATTCAGATTTTAAAATATAAAAGTAGAACTAGAACTCATGAGAATTATTATATGTTATTACATATTCCATTTTAGTTTGGATTTTTTTGTATATTAATCCTGGTTTTATTAACATTGACATTATTATTAGGTGATACAATAATCTGATCTTGGCAGGGGGTGGGAAGAAAAGTTAATTATTTTCTACTTTTGCTTTAGCTTATTCTGTTTGATCTTGCCTTCTTCAATCCTTAATGATATTTAAGGCTGACAAATTCCATAGATTTATTATGGCCTTCAATTAGAAGACATAATTACTGAGTTTTTAAATTCCAATGCAGACCACAATATTATTTCAATCCGTGCCAGTAAAAGCCACGTCTTAATAAATATGGCACTTCAAACTGGAAGAATGCTGGCCATGGTCTAGCAAACTTCTAGACAGTAGCAGGTGTATGTATGGCTCCTTGTTTACAGTCCCTGCTATCTGAGGCTACTCAGCTCTCAATTTAACTCCAGAATAACTCAGCTGAGAGAGAGTTTGGTTCCATGTTCATTTGTGGATCTCAAACACCAGTTAAGGTTCTTAGCACTCTCTCAATGTGCTTTAGTGTAATGTAGAGAGCTAGAGTTTGTGAGTCTACGAAATTAGCAAACATGGGAGAAGGATGAACATTTCTAGATTCTTCCCTTGGTTCTCAAAACCCTCTAGGCCAGAGGAAGGAGCACGCAAGTGGAGAAAGATGCACATCTCATCGTCGATCTGCCGGGAACCACCTGAAGTGACCACTTCTGAAAAACCCCTTCCTAATTTCTCATCGTCTCAACGAATTTTGACCATAGATGACGACGATCTGATAACATTGTGGTTAAAGCCTCCTAACATTGGCTGCTTTTTAGGCAGGCAGATGCCTTTCATTTACAGTTTACAAAGTTGATAATTCAGCTAACATTCCAAAGAATTAGAAAAGATCAGTTTATCTCCTGGGGATACTGGACGATTTACTCAGCCTCTCTGTTCTTTTTGGTACCCACAGGTGTGACTGCTTAAATAGAGGCATATGTGCACCCTTCCTAGTTGCTTAACATGGCTCTTCATAAGTGTCTCACATTATATAGCATGATACATGTGTTTAACTACAGACAAATGCTGATGTATGTGCATGTATTCATTTACTCAATATACATTTGTGAATTACTTAACTGTTGTAAACACTTGGGAGAGGTCAATCCACAAAGCTCACATTTTAATGAGGGAGACAAGTTAGAAAATGAAAATGTAATTTTCAGACAGAGATATGTGCTATGGAGAAGGTACAGCAGGTACAGCAAACCAGGACTCCGGCAAGTGCTGCTAAGTCAAGTGAAAGAGGGACTACTGATGAGCTGACGTTTGAGCAGAGACGCAAGAAATTCTGCATGTTAACAGAAAATGTGTTAATTAAATTCAGTTTTACCACCCCAAAAGTTTGATACTATTTTAATTCAAGCAGGTGACTAAGTCTTATAGCCAAAGTAGGAAATCATCTTTTAAAGAGTAGGTGAATAGGAATTGTCAATATGCCATATGAGAAATTGTGTATTGTCCTATCCTGGAGACCTTTTTTCTTTCTTTTTAATATACTCTGTGATGATTTTCCTGTTCTTGAAAGGAAGATAAAATCTAATAGAAAGTGTGGTAATATACATATAGCATGAGAAGACTTTTTTAATCAGTGAGGAGTTGAGGGGTATATGTTTATTGGCGATTTTTGCTGTTTTCACCAGTGTTCTTTTTTCATTGGCTTTCATTTTGTTTTTTAAACTGTGGAGTCCATTATTTGTTGGTGAACTACTCTTAAATATGAGATCTTCCCTGGAGTGGTTGATATACTCAGTTTCATTCCATTGGAGAGAACTCATTTCCTCTCCCAGCAGTTCTTTGTCATCCTTATCTTCAAGAACTCCTTACACAGAGTTAACCCACTACAACTCTTCTCACTGCAAGGTTTTGCTGTTATAAGGTGGTAAAACTGGATAAGAAGTGGTCTCTAATCTGCTGATGGCATCCAGTGCCTGTTGCTAGGCTTTGGCCTTTATGTGTGCCTTAGCTTTCTTCATATCCTCCAGTTTCTGAATCTTTGGATAGAGGAACACCGGAGGAATCAGAAGGAGATCATTCCCATCTTCGCTCCTCAGCACCACTGAGGAGCAGACCATTTCCATGAAGAGGATCTCTGTAAATTTCCAGTGGTTTTGTATTGTCATCCTTCTCTCAGAGCCAAGTGTTACAAGTGGCTGTCCTACCAGACTAATACCTGCCATCTTGGGAAATTCAACCTCACCCCTTACAGAAGAGTATCCTAGTTGGGTTTCCTGCTGGTTTATGGCCCCATGCACAGTGGGGTGCAGAGATTTCCCCCTTGAGGATCTCTGTTGTGCTCAACTATGCTTTACCTGCATGGAGTCTGGGGGAAAGGCTAAAATAGTGGTTTGCTGTGGAATAATCCTTCTCTATGCTGTGAACATGTATTACTCTCATTATTTAATAAAGAACTGACTGGCTGGTAGCCATGCAGGAAGTATATGCAGAACAACCAAACTCAGGACTCTGGGATGGAGAAGGGCAGAGTCAGAGGAGTCATCAGCAGAGACAGAGAGAAGCAAGATGGGCATGCTGTACTGAGAAAAGGTACCAAGTTATTTGGCAGAACATAGATAAGAAATATGGGTTAATTTAAATTTAAGAGTTAACTAGTAACAAGCCTGAGCTATTAGCCAAGCATTTATAATTAATATTAAACCTCAGTGTGTTTGTTTGGGAAATAGTTGCCAGAACAGGAAAATTCCATCAATAGAGGTTCCATCTACAGGCTATCCCTACTGAGTGAGGCTTTTCAGGTATAGCCTGTAGTGGGAGGACCACCCGCAGTCCTGTAAGCAACTTGTCACCTCAGTTTGTTGTTGGGTTCCTGGGAAGGAATAACACATTTCTTTACTGTCCAATAATAAAGCCAGGTAGGTTTCCCAGAGTTAAAACACACGAGTACAGAGAACAATTTGGTTCTAAAAAGCAATTTACTGTTGTAGCAAAGCCGCTTGTTGGTTCCCAGGTGCCTGAGTAGCTTAGCCCTGAAATAATCACACTGAAAATGTATTTATTAAATTACTGCTTGGTCCATTAGCTCTAGCTTCTTATTGGCTAATATCTTACATATTAATTTAACCCATTTCTATGAATCTGAATATTGCCATGAGGCTGTGGCTTACTGGGTAAAATTTCCAGTGACTGTCTCTGGTGGCTCTATGGCTTCTTCCTGACTTTGCCTTCCTTCTCCCATTCTATAGGACAAAACAGTTTCTTCATTCAATCACCAATAAAAACAACACATAGACAGAAGAACCTCCCACACCATTTCCCCTTTTCTGTTTAAACAAAAAGGAAGGCTTTAACATAGTAAAATTACATATAAACAAAAGAGATATCGAGTAAGAATTACAGTTACAATATTTATATCTACTTTATCTTTTATCATAACTAAGGAAAATATAACTATATCTATTTTTCAACTCCATCAAAGACTCCAGAAGGATATACTATTACCTAAGTAAACAGGAAGTGCATTGTAAGCAACTTCCAAAACTCTAGAATTGACAGACACATATCACTGCCTGGACAGTCACCAAAGTTCTTCTTTATCATTGGAGCATCCTACAGGCCCATAGTACCTAGCAGGCTTTTCCAAGAAGTAGGAAATTTCAAAGACAGTTTAGTCACTTTCTTCTGTGTCCTGCAGAATGTCTCACAGACTCTTTTATAAAGCAGGAACCCTGAAGGATCATCTCACCTAAATACAAGTTTAGCAGTCATTTCTCTGCAGTTCTTGTATGTCTAGTTAAGCAGTCCAGGCAAGAGCAGTTTGTTGCTCAAATGGCTAACCAATTCCATAAGGAGCCTCTTCAATGCTCATCATCCTCTTGAAGTAGACTGGTGCTACGAGAAGCAGATATGTCTCATTGTCATGAAAAGTCTTAAGTTTTTTTTAAAAAAAATTAAATGCTATATTCTGAAGGTCTCGGAAAGATTTAAAGAATTTCTATCCATCTGAAATAATCTCTGTACATCTAGAAAACATAATTAAAATGACTACAAGCTTGACTATTATAGATGACTCTATTAACTTATATTTTTAAATTATACATTGCATTTTTTAAATGAACGACAGAATCATAATACCTTAATCATGAGCAAAAATTATTTCCGGTCTAAGCTACCAGGGAGGCAGGCACAAACAAGCGGCCCCTTCTCCTACAATTTACTTCTTAAAACGTATCTGGTATATAGCATCCAGAAGCAAAACATTGCTTATGCCTTGATAAATATTCACAAAGAGAAATTAATTGTATGGCCAATTATGTGATCAGAGAAGAAACCATTGACAGCATCCTAGAACCTTTCTTTTTTTTATTATTTCATTTTTATTAAAGATTTCTGTCTCTTCCCCACCTCCGCCTCCCCTTTCCCTCCCCCTCCCCCAATCAAGTCCCCTGTCCCTCGTAAGCCCAAAGAGCAGTCAGGGTTGCCTGCCCTGTGGTAAGTCCAAGGACCACCCACCTCCATCCAGGTCTAGTAAGGTGATCATCCAAACTGCCTAGGCTCCCAAAAAGCCAATAGGTGCAGTAGGAACAAAAACCCATTGCCATTGTTCTTGAGGTCTCAGTAGTCCTCATTGTCCACTATGTTCAGCAAGACCGGTTTTATCCCAGGCTTTTTCAGACCCAGGCCAGCTGGCCTTGGTGAGTTCCCAATAGAACATCCCCATTGTCTTATTGTGTGGGTGTACCTCTTGCGGTCCTGAGTTCCTTGCTCGTGCTCTCTCTCCTTCTGCTCCTGATTTGGACCTTGAGATTTCAGTCCGGTGCTCCAATGAGGGTCTCTGTCTCTGACTCTGTCTCCTTTCATCGCCTGATGAAGGTTAATCCCATCCCATCAAAATTCTTCACAGATCTGGAGAAGACAATAATCAACTTTATATGGAAAAACAAAAAACCCAGGATAGCCAAAACAATCTTATACAATAAAGGAACGTCTGGAGGCATTACCATCCCTGACTTCAAACTGTATTACAGAGCTACAGTATTGAAAACAGCTTGGTATTGGCATAAAAACAGAGAAGTCGACCAGTGGAATCGAATAGAAGACCCTGACGTTAACCCACAAACCTATGAACACCTAATTTTCGATAAAGGAGCTAAAAGTATACAATGGAAAAAAGAGAGCATCTTCAACAAATTGTGCTGGCAAAACTGGATGTCAATCTGTAGAAGAATGAAAATAGATCCATATCTATCACCATGCACAAAACTCAAGTCCAAGTGGATTAAAGACCTCAATATCAGCCCGAACACACTGAACCTGATAGAAGAGAAAGTGGGAAGTACTCTACAGCATGTGGGCACAGGAGACCACTTCCTACGTATAACCCCAGCAGCACAGACAGTAAGTGCCTCATTGAATAAATGGGACCTCCTGAAACTGAGAAGCTTCTGTAAAGCAAAGGACACTGTCGCTAAGACAGAAAGGCAACCCACTGACTGGGAGAAAATCATCACCAACCCCACAACAGACAAAGGTCTGATCTCCAAAATATATAAAGAACTCTAGAACCTTTCTGATAACCTCATCTGCTCCATTACTCTGTAACAGAGTGATTATCTTAATTCTAACAGCAAAGATTGCTTTTGCCTGGTTTGAACCTTGTACAAATAAAGTCAAATGAGAAGTATACTTGGTCTCTGGCTTCTTTCAGTCAGCTTCACATTGCCAGTTTTAAGCTGTGCTGTTACAGGTAGAAGAGTTCATCCACCCTCCTTACTGCATTACAGTTTTTCATATTGAGTATGTGTGTGATGAATTCCAATGCCGAGATGAACATCTGGATAGCATACGATTTTTCTCTGTTGGAATAGTGCTTTTAGGGTCAGGATACTGTTTAGTGGTGAAGAACTTAACCATGAACAAGGCCTTGATTTTGATTACCAGCACTACAAAAATCCCAAAACATGATGTAAACAGCAGGCTGCGGTGCCCTAAAGTGCACATCTTTTCAGAAGCTGATGTATCCCATGGAAGGAACATAACCGCTAAAGATGATTATGGAGTGGGACGTATACCTTTTCCGCCAGAGACACTGAGTGCTGAGAAGATGTGCACTGGGACATCATCCCTCCAGACCCTCCTGAGCAGTGTGGCAAGAGTGACATGCTCACCAGTGCTTTGACGTTGTCAGTTCTCTTCAATTTAGGCAACTGATGTCATTTAAGCCATCTGCTAGTTTTGAGTGTTGTTTGGTCTTTCACTCAAGTTGCTTTTCTCTAATGCCTTAATGTTTGTAAATCTTCATTAGATGCATCATTTTCTTCTTGCTCTCTCGTGCTTGGAAATTTGCCTAATGCAAAGAAGGAATTGTTCCTTTTCCTCTCTTTGTTATGGGGTGGCAGAAAAGAATCCCCTCCCCCACCGAGAGGCCTAAGTAAGTCAAAATGGAGTCTTTATTAAGTGTTGGCAGGACGGTCCCAAGCAGATTAGCAGGAAGTAACCTTGATCTCCAGTTGGTTTGAGTTTTTCTGGGAAAAAAACAAAAAAAAAACAAATAAAGAAACAACAACAACAAAAACCCTGAAATTGTGCTCTGGACACCCCCAACTAGCATTGTTTCCAGGAGCAGAGAGATAACAGTTAAATGGTCAGTCAGTTAACCTTTAGCTCAGGGTCACATGGTATATTTAGGGCTCTTCCATCTTCCAGAGAGTAGCCTACCTTACGGGTTTTACTCAAGATAGATTTAGCACTTAAATTAGCACTTACGTATTCTTAGTAATACTTTTTTTTTTTTTGCTGTGAAGAGACACTATGACCATGGCAACTCTTTTTTTCTTTAATTATTTTTTTCTCATTTTACATACCAGCTCCAGTCCCTCCTCCTTCCCGTTTTTCCACCCCCACTTCCTTCCATCCCACCCCCCATCCACTCCTCGGAACTCTTTGTAACAGAAAACATTTCACTGGGGCTGACTTACAACTTCAGTTTTAGCTCACTATCATCATGGTGGGGGAGCATGGCAGTGGGCAGGCAGATAAGCTGCTGTAGCTGTAGCTGAGAGTTTGACATTCAGATTCCCAGGCAGCACAAGAGGCATTGGACCTGGCTTGGGCATTTGAAACCTCAAAGCCAACTCCAATGATCCACTTCCTCCAACAAGGTCATACCTACCCTAACAAGGCCATACCTCCTCATCCCTGTCAAGTAGTGCTGCTCCCTAATGACTCAGCGTTCAAATATATGTGCCTTTGGGGTCATTCTTACTCATATCACCGAACAAAAGATCTACACAGTTAAGAGAAAGGAGGAATGAGGCAACACTTTAGAAACTAACCAAGACAAAATGGGGCTAGGGCTCTAGTCTTCTATGGTACATTTGCACAATGGAGTACTGGTGTAGGAGGTCCTTCTGTATTTGTGTTGTTTTCATTGGTTAATAAAAAAAAACTGCTTTGGGCCTGGTGATAGGGCAGAACTTAGGTAGGTGGGGAGACAGAACTGAATTCTGGGAGGAAAAAAAGAGAGAGATGGAGAGCTGCCATGGAGCTGCCAGAGACAGACATGCCAAATCTTTCCTGGTAAGCCACTGCCACATGGGAATATACAGATTAACAAAAATGGGTTAAACCAAGATGTGAGAGTTAGCCAATAAGAGGCTAGAGATAATGGGCCAGGCAGTGATTTAATTAATAAAATTTCTGCGTGATTATTTTGGGTGTATTTTGGGTGTAAGCAAGCCTAGATGACAAGCAGCTCGCTCCTACCACAGAGTACTGTAACACAGCAGAAAAAAAATGACATATTAAAAATTTCAGGCAAATGGATGGATCTAGAGAACATTGAGTGAGGTAACCCAGAACCAGAAAATCAAATATCATACGTACTCACTCATAAGTGGCATTTAGACATAAAGCAAAGAAAACCAGCCCACAATTCACAATCCCAGAAAACTTAGACAACAATGAGGACCCTAAGGGAGACATACATGAATCTAATCTACATGATAAGTAGAAAAAGGCAAGATCTCCTGAGTAAATTGGGAGAATGGGGACCGTGGGAGAGAGTTAGAGGGGAGGGGAGAGGAAGGGAGAGGAACAGAGAAAACGTATAACTCAATAAAATCAATAATAATAGAAAAAACACCACCAACCCCCCCCCCATAACACTCTGGCCATCTTTGGAAGGAATACTTTCATGAGACAGTAGGAATATCAATCAATAGTTGATTATGCTTTTCTATGTCTTGGGCTCTTAAACTCAGTGGTGTTCTAAAGCCTCTGAAAACATCTTATTGTGCAGTAGTGTGTGTATTGATGTAATTGAGGATATTTAGTTCATTTTGAACAATGTTATCATAGAAAAAGTATACCTAGCCATCTTATCTACTGAGTTCTTAGTCGTCACTTCCTGGGAAAGCTTGCAAGTGCCTCACTGGCAGAGAGATGCTCAGCCTGATACAGGGACACACACCTGCATTCCTAGCACTTGAGGAGTAGAAGCAGAAGGATCAGAGTTCAAAGTCATCCTTATGCTGTTAAACAATTCCTACCTTAAAGGCCAACCTGGGATACACGAGCCTCTATCTCAAGAAAGGGAAAAAGAGGGTTTTTAGTAATTTAACTGCTTGAGTTTGAAAACTTGGAGATAAAATAATCTTTAGTGATTATATCCCCTCTGTGGGAAAATCAATAGTTAAATTGTTCTGCATAAAGTGACATTGTGAATTCACACTTGTAACATTTGGTCTAGCCCATTTTGAGGAGCATTAAAGGCAGCACTTACACGCTACAGTAAGTATCAAGATTCTGAGTTGCCATTTGATTCAGCTGAAAGACAGACAAATGTGTTGACATCACTGTATCCCCAAATGCACCACAAATATTTTCCTGGAAGTGTTGAAAGAGCAGCGTCCGGTGTCATCTTCTTATAAATTGTGATAACAGTGTTTACATTGAGAACTGAAGGGTGTAAAGAAGAAAAGGAACAGCGGTAACTGTGCTTTAACTAGGAAGCTGCGGGTTTACAGGAGCACAGCAGACACAAAGCAAATCATAATGTAAGGAAATCTAATGCCTTAGATCACAACACTCACAGAAATAATGACTCAGAAGGAGGGTAAGAGCAGACAGAGGGTAAATTTGAGGTATGGAGGTTTTATTTCTTTTTAATGATTTTTTTGAAGTTAAACAAGAGCTACTCAAATGGTAAAGAAATGCTATTTGTCTTTGAATATCTGTTTTTACATGAAATGTTGCCTACTGTTATTCTGTTATCAAAATTCTAACACTAATTACTTGTAGGAGTTCCTGAATAACTAAAACACACTGCAAATCATAAATAAAGAAGTGAAAACATTGTAATTTTAGGTTCTAGAACGTAAGAGAAACATGGATATGATATGAGAAAGGGGATGTGAGAGGCGTGTCCTCCCCTTTATTGCAATAAAAACACATAAGCAGAATCACACCCGTGGCCTGTAGCAGATAAGCATATTAAGAGAATTTATTGCGCCCTTGCCTCCTAAGATTTTGAATGGGGATCTCATGTAGCCCAGAATAACCTTGAATTTTCTATTTACTTGGTTGGGGCTGCACCTGAACTCTGTAGCCTCCATTTCCACTTGCCATATTTGGGATTACAGGAAGAAGCCACCTCATCTGGCTTGTTCTTCTCTCTCACCACAGAAATGCCCATCTCTCTGCCCTTCATCCAAGAGTTTCTCTGTTCCTGCAGAATAAATACCCGATTCTTGGGTTTCTGGTCTCTATGTCATGATGTAAGGTGACTGCACTTAATAGAGTGCAAAGGTCCAGTGTCCTTTGTCCCATCTACAGGTCTAGGAATTCTTTCATGGTTAACACTGGCCAGGGTCGCCTGTTTTGTTCACTTCTCGATCTTAGAACTGGTACTAAGCCTGCTACCCACTCTGAAATAGAGAGTGATCTAAACCTATCTTATCGCCAGTTGTCTGGATGCTCTAATACTCTGCTAGAGAATTTGGTCCATGTTGCTGTCACAGGAGATCCAGAAAGACTGAGAATTCCCTCCTGCTGCCCAGGGCACATGTCCCATCAGAGAGGGACATTTTTTCATTTCCTGAGCATAAAGTCAAGGAAATACAAACTCAAAGCTAGTTTGTGCTTTCAAGATGACAGCTTCTTGTTCTATAATAAAGCCCCATCATTGCCTAATACAGTGTCCTTTATTTTTTTAAAAAAAGTATCAATTATTTTAGAATATCCTACAATGTCATTTGATCATATATTCAATTCTCAAACATCTCAGACATTCCTTTTCTCCAGACATCTTTGCTGTTTTTGTCTTCTTCTTTTATACTCAGAGGGCTTTGAGCCTGGCCTACAATATGATCAAGCTTTCAGGAGGTGAACATTCCTATTTATTTATTTATTTATTTATTTATTTATTTTTATTTTATTTTTCCAATAAAAAATTTACACTCTCTCCCCTCCTTCCATTCCCCTCCCGCTCCCCCACTCACTCTCCTCCCTCCCCCTCCCTCCTTAAGAAAGGGCAGGGAACCCTGCCCTGTAAGAAGTCCAAGGCCCCCCCCCCTACATCCAGGCCTAGGAAGCTTTGCATCCAAATAGACTAGGGTCCCAAAGCCAGTACATGCAGTAGAAACAAGTCCCAGTGCCTTTATCAGTGGCTTCTCAGTCAGCCCCCATTTTCAGCCACATTCATTCAGAGAGTCCGATTTGATTGCATGCTCATTCAGTCCCGGTCCAGCTGGATTTGGTGAGCTCTCATTAAGGTATTCTAAAATAATTGATACAAATATTAAAAATAATAGATTATCTATACACAAATTTTCTTCTCCAAAGAAAATGAATTGCAGAATACATCACAAAGGAAAACAAGAGAATTAACATATTATAAATTTTAATATTCAGAGATTGTATATGATTGTAAAATAGATGAATAATATGTATGTCTCTAAACAATTCATGATTCTAAATAGATACTTTTACAGAAATAAAAAAAGTAAACTAAGCAGCTAAGCAGTGAGTAGTTATTGAACACCTATGACTCATATGACAAGCAAACTAGTAATGTCACCACACAAGAAGAATGGGAGTACGAAAATGGTAAGAAAACTGTGTGCATTATAGAAGAGGAAATTACCTACAATGAAATCAGTGGTCATGTTCACAGGGGCTTAACTACATCAGCCCACATCCCCTAAGAATGGCTGCTTTTGCAGCTCCATAATGCTAGCCATCCTTCTAGCATTTCCATCTTTTTATGCTAATAATTCCTTCCTCTTCCCTGGATACCAATCGTTCTCCCTATCTCTTGTGACAATTGTATTTCAGAAGTCACTCTTCCACATGACTACCCAGAACTTCTTTTTCCCTTCTCCAAAAATGTCCTCAGTTTTTAATCTTTTGGAGTGGCATTTGGAAGATGGTATTTTATGCACATGGTTTCAGTGTGCTAGTGGTGGCAGTTTTTTTTCTTTTATAAAGTAACTTTGAATTGAATTTTACTCTCTATTATTTCCCATTCCACATGTGCTGTTGTCAGTGTGTTGTATCTGTTTAGGGCCTCAACATTAAAAAGAGTGGTCAATGTATTTAGCTAAAGTTTGGTCAAGTGGATTTGAAGTTCCTTCAGATTGTCGACAGAGTGCTGCTAACTTTTCTCTTACTGGAAAGCTATGTGGGCTTCTTGCATCTTCACAGCTGCAACTCTCACACCATTTGCTAAACATTCCCTCACTACACAGTCTCCCCATCTAGAGAGTCCCTAAGAGCACTTGAATCCTGCTTTATTCCCATAGGCATTGTTTTGGGTGTGTGTGTGGTAAGAGGCCTCTTGTATATTGTTGGAAGGCACAAACATGAATGAGACAGGTCTTTTTACTCAAGAAATACTTTAATGTATAAGTCTAGGGGTGGATAATGTCTTATAAGAATAGGATCCCTCTGTTTAGTACTGTCTGGCTAACAAAAGAAATAAGAAGTATCAAAAGTTGTGGTACTCAATTTGTGAGTTTAAAATAAAATAGGCCTGAGGGTATAATTCAGTGGTAGAGTACTTGCCTTGCCTAGATAGAGTGTCTGAAGCTCTGAGGGGTCAGTTTGTAGGATCACACGCACATGCACACACACCCCCACACAACCACACCCCCATACAAACTTTTAAGTATTATAGTTGAAATGATATTATAAGTCTGCAGAAAAAAAGATACCCAGTTAAATGTGACTTTCAGATAAAGACTATGTAATTTTTTAAAAATTTATACTTACCAAAATGAACAAACTCTAATGCACTATTAATTTAGGTTTAAATTACATTTTATTATTTGTGAAGAGTCAGTGACATAATAGTCAGGATGAAATTTAGAATCAACCAGATGTGTAATAAAATCTGACTGAAATGATGGCTTGTCTGTCTACATTCGCTAGATTTAGTTGATGTTTTTAATATTTCTCATAACACTGGTTAAACATCTTTTCTAAACTTCAAGTGATGGAGAGTTCTTGTTGCTCCAGCTCCTTAGAAGGCTTAGATAATATAGTGAGACACTGTCTCAAGAACAAATGACAAACCAGATCTTTTCTGCTTTTTGTTTCTGGGATGTCTTATTTTAATTTTCTATGTGTCTTTCATGAACTTGTCTAGTTATTCTGGATATTATTATATAACAATCTACCCTAAACTGAGCTCTGAGAGGGGGGGAGGGAGGAAGGGAGGAAGAAAGAGAGAAAGAGTCTTCTGAGTATTGGCACACTTGGTGGTATGTTCTTTGTTAGGGTCACTGTTACTGTAAGAGTATAAAAATCTCCACTCAAATCTCATGTGTTAAAAAAGCTTGCCTGCCCAGTGACAGACTTTTGAGCAGAGATTGGGTCACAATGGCTCTAACTCCATTGGTAGACTCTACCACTAATAGGGCGCTAATTCCACTGGTAGATGACTTTTTTAGTGACAGGGCTCTATCTCCATTGGTAGATTCTGCCGCTGATAGGGCTCTAACTCCACTGATGCATTCATAGCATGTTAACAAAGGTTTCTGTCCTTCCTGGTCCCGCAGATATTCAGTCCCAAAGAAACACACAGAGGCCTACATTAATTATAAACTGATTGGACTATTAGCTCAGGCTTCTTATTAACTAACTTTTACATCTTAAATTAATCCATAATTCTTCTGTGTTAGTCACATGGCTTGCATCCTCTGTGTCTGGATGACAACTGCAGACTGAGCCTTTACTCTTTCCAGAATTCTCCTAGTCTGGTTGCCCCACCCATACTTCTTGCCTGGCTACTTGCCAATCAACATTTTATTAAATCAATACAAGTGACAAATCTTTACAGTGTTCAAGATCATTGTTCTACAGTACTTCTCCCCTTTTTTTCTTTTCAAATCAAGAACTCTGATTCTAATCTCCTTTGTTTATCTTTTTTCTTGATCAATTCCATAGCAATGTGTAACCAATACTCTAAACAAAGACAAACATTCATAATCCATTTTTTTGGTAATGTGGGCATAGAGTTTTAGACTACTTTCTGCTGATTGAGGGTGCTAATAATTTTATGGGCACCTAAAGAAAATTTAAGATTATGGTCAAATCCTGAATGGAATATTCTGTGAGGGTTGATCATCTCATCCAGCAGTCTTGAGGCTATCCTGGGTGTAAAACTCAGAGGAAACTCCAACAGAGATTTTTCAGGGGGTCTTCCTTGATCAAATCTAGTTTTTCTTAACCTAGAAAGAACCCACATCCTCTCATTTTCTGTGGAAACAAAAGCAAAACCTCTTCTCCAAAGTAACATATCTTTTGACTTAAAATTTGAAGTGAAGGCATTTTCAAAATATCTGTGTTGGATTAATCCAGAAACATTTATAATCAAATGTTCTTTAGCAGTTCTTGCTCCTTCCTCAGCAATCAAACAATCCAAAGACAACACAACAACATACAGTATCCAGATTCTCTGCGTATTTTCCATATTTACATTACTTTATTTTAAACTCTCATTCTTTTATTTTTATTTTTAATTTTTGCTTTTTTTGAGTCAGAGTTTCTCTGTGTGTCTTTGGTTATCCTTGAACTCACAGAGATCTACCTGTCTCTGCCTCCTAAGTGCTGGAATTAAAAGTGTGTGCCATCATACCCAACTAATTGCTTTCTTTCTTTTTTTAAAAGGAGTTTATTCTTTTTCTTTTCTCTCCTAAGCCTACTTATATTTTGAAACACACTATAAAACATTTAGAGGGTTTTTTGAAATCTGAATCTATCTTTACTGTATGTCTCTGTTTTTCTGACATATGAGTCTTTAATTTGCTAAGCGATATGGCTAGGATTAAAGCTGTGGCTTTGATGGCTGGATCTACCCCATTTCTTAGCTTTCTGAGAGTCTAGCTTCATGGAGGAGCTATTGGCAGGAGCCACATGATAGCCACAACATTATGGAGTTTTAAGGTCCCTGCCACCACCAAGAAGCATGCTGTTGGCTATTCATAAACACCACCTAAGTGTTTTGTGCCATGGCCTCTTAAAAGAACTGCAAGGTTTTTGCAGCTAAATCTGAGTCAGGAAGTCTCCCTTAGATGAGATGTTTTTGCCTCTAGCAAAAAGATCCCACCCAAGAAAATGCTGCTACCAAGCCATGCTTAACTGTTCTTTTCTGTCTAGAATTACTTTCCAAGCTCTGGTATAGAAGGTCCTTCTATTTATGTGTTGCTTTCATTGGTTAATCAATAAAGAAGCTGCTTGGCCTGATAGGACAGAACTTAGGGAGGTGGAGAAGAAAGAACTGAATTCTAGGAGGAAGGAAGTAGAGTCAGAAAGACACCATGGAGTCACCAGAGACAGATGTGCTGACTCTTTCCCAGTAGGCCACTGCCATGTGGTGATACAGATTCAAGATGTGACAGTTAGCCAATAAGAGGCTAGAGAGAACGGGCCAAGCAGTAATTTAATTAATATAATTTCTTTGTGGTTATTTTGGGTGTTAGCTAGCTGAGTGGCTGGGACAAACAAGCAGGCCTCTCCTTACAACTGTTTGGTGCCTTCAGTGTGTCCAAATAACTCCACATAAAACCTGAGAAGGCTTAAAAAGGAATTCTAGACACAAATATAGAGTTTAACACAGCTTTTTGCTGTTTGCTGGTGGGGTGCCACAGAGAGATTTTCCGTAGAAGCAGAAAATAGCTGCACCCTTTTAAAACAAGACTTCCTGGGCCCTGCCACTGGTGCAAACTCCAGCTTCCTGTTGCAGCTACATGCTGTCTCCCTGAATCTGCCTACTCTCCCCCAACATTTAATTTAGTTTTTTCTGCCTAGTTTTATTCTGCCCTGATGTAGGCCCAAGCAGATTCTTTATTCATTAACCAATAAAAGCAACACATATACAGAAGGACTTCCCCCATCAGGTGACACACACCTTTAATTCCAGTACTTGGGAGGCAGAGGCAGGTGGATCTCTGTGCGTTCAAGGAAAACCAAAGATAAACAGAGAAACCCTGACTCAAAAAACAAAAAATTAAAAATAATAATAAAAGAGAGTTTAAATTAAACTCATGTAAAGATGGAAAATACAGAGAATGTGGATACTGTATGTTGTTGTATTGTCTTTGAGTTGTTTGATGGCTGAGAATGGAGCAGCAGCTGCTAAAAGACATTTGATTATAAATTTTGCTGGCTTAATCCAACATGGACATTTTGAAAATGCCTTCACTTCAAAATTTAAGTCAAAAGATATGTTACATTAGAGAAGAGGTTTTGCTTTTATTTCCACAGAAAATAAGAACCTGTGAATTCCTTCAAGGTTAATGTGGTTTGATGGACCTAGACCCCCTGAAACATTTCTGTGAACCCCAAAATTACTTTGCCCAACAAAAACCAGGAAGCAGTTTGGAGAGAATGACATCCAAATTCCCAAATATTGTTTATAAATGTGGTTTACATTTAAAAGGATAGAGGTGAATACTTTGCATTGGTGTGGATCCTTGGTCTATTGACCCAAATTTAAGGTCAACTTTGTTATAATGTATATTTCTGCTCTTGATTAAGGCATTGTGTTTGTGCAGCTCATTTAAAATGTAATGTATAATTAAGAAATTTAGGTTAATTGATAACCATCTAAAATAGTTCAGCTTGTTGTCAAGTTAGTTAGGTTTTCTAGATGTACAGAGATATATTTCAAATGGATAGGTATTCTTTAAATCTTTCAAAGACTAACAGAATATGGCATTTAAAATGTTCTAAGAAAATGGACTTTTCATGAAAATGAGACACATTTGCTCCTGGCAGCACCAATTACTTCAAGAGGAAGATGGGCATCAAAGAAGCTCTTTATGGAATTTGCTAGCCATTTGGGCAAGAAACTGCTTTTGCTTGGACTGCTTGATGTTATGCTATATGAACTTGACATGCAGGACCCACAGAAAAATGACTGTTGAACTTGCCTGAAGGTGAAACCATCCTTCAGTATTTTTGCTTCATGAAAGACTCTTTCATGCAAGACATTCCGTAGGACACAGAAGAAAGTGACTGACAAGCTGTCAATATATAGATGAAACTCTTTGAAATTTCTTGCTTCATGGAAAAGTCTGCTAGATATTATGGACCTGTAATCTGAAGATGGGTGCCCAATGTTACAGAAAAACTTTGGGTGACCAGGCAGCAAGATGTCTCTGCCAATTCTAGAGTTTTAGAAGTTGCTTATAATGCACTTTCTATTAACTTAGGTGATATTGTATCCTTTTGGAGTCTTTGATGGAGTTGAAGAATAGATAGTTATAGTTTTCTGTAGTCATGATAAAAGGTAAAGTAGATATAAATATTGTAACTGTAATTTTTGCTTAATATTTGTTTTTATGTGTAATTTTACCATGTTAAAATTAAAACTTACATTTTTATTTTTATTTTTATTTAGACAAAAAAGGGGAGATAATGTTTTGCTTTCATTGGTTAATGAATAAAGAGGTTGCTTGGGCCTATGGAAGTGCATAATAGAGCTAGGCAGGGAAAACTAAATTGAATGCTGGGAGAGAGCAGGGAGAATCAGGGAGATACCATGTAGCTGCCACAGAAAACAGATGCTGGATGCTGGACAAAACCTTAATGGTAAGCCACAACTAGGTGGCAATACACAGATTAATAGAAGTGGGTTAATTTAAGATATAAGAGCCAGGAATACACCTAAGCTAGTGGCCTAAGCAGTGTTTTAATTAATATAGTTTCTGTGTGTTTATTTTGGGTCTGGGCAGCCAAGAACGACTGAGCAGTTTCTGTCTAAAATAGCAGGATCAACTCTTAGGAAACAGGCTTCTTGGATGAACTTGGGTGTGTGTGTGTGCCATTGAAGGCTATATCTGGTCTCCAGCACTTCCTCTCCCACCACCTTGTTCTCTTTTTTCTGGATACCATTAGATAGGTGAGCAGATTTCTTTCACCATTTGCTCTGATGTTTCTGCCCTTGCAAAAGCCAAAAAGCAATGAAACAAATCAATTGTGGCCCAAAACATGGAAAACTACAAGCCAAAAGAAATCTTTCTTATTTAAGTCTAATTCTTTGGTGTCATATTTAATCAGATTCATGAAAACTAATAAAATAGTACTTTATGTGTTAGAGATAGATGGCCTGTGGCTGAGAATCACCAAGAACCATCTTTGCCTGTGGGTCTGTCACCAAGATTTGCTTGTCTCCTTCTCCCTGTGGCCTTCAAAATTGCCTACTTTGGGTTTCATACGTGTTAAACTCAGAGTCCTTAAACTTCTTGTACTGTGCTGGCTTCCTTCTCCAAGAACAATTATTTAAAGAAAATAGAAGCTCTTACTTTCTCAAGTCCTTGTTCAAAGAACCAGATAATAATTTACATTTATAATAGTTCAGAGAGATTTCCAAACACACCTGTATCCATAAGAACTGGGGACATATCCTCAGCTCTTAGTGTGAAGTGTGTTTATGGATCAACTGTTATGATTGTTATTTCCTCGTAATTATTTGCTAGAAAGATGAGTACATAAAAATATGGAGACTTAAAAATACAGATATAAGAAGAAATCAAAGATTAAAAACTGAAAATAAAAGTATCTATTGGTAATATCACTATTAAGAAATTTAAATATGTTGGTATGTATTTCATAGCCTAGATATTTGATGTTAAATGTAATATTATATAAGTAAAATATTTATTTTCCAGTTGTAAAAATAAACATGAGGAACCCTTCCTTTTTACACTGCTGAATCGAAATTTTTCCCCTACTGAAGTTACTATATACAATGGCTCCCAGCTTTGACTTTGGGTAAGATTATTCTTTTCTCTCTTTTTTCACTCAAGTATTTCTTCTCCTTTCCACAGAGTTTCTATTGGGAAAGCTAATGGGTTTAGAGTGATTTCTTTCCTATTCTCTTACCTGAGAGATTTCAGTGTATTTAGTTTTATGTGAACATGATCTGGTCCTTAGCCTCCACCTATTTTTCAGGACTCCACAGGTCAGCTGAACAATTCTGTGACATCGTCCTTCACCTGCCATAACTAGGATACCTTTTCCACTCCTGACATCTTCTTTTTTACTTTTGTCTCAAATCCTCACTTATTCCTGTCTCACAGAAAATGCTTTTTAAAATCATGCAAATTGTTTAAAGTTTTCCATTGTTTCCTAGAGAGAAACGAAGGGAAATGTGGGATATGAACAAGGGCATAATGAGAGAATAAAACCCACCAGGACTTGAAATGTTAAAATCCACAAAATATGCAAAATGCCTTGAGGCAGTAGACTATCACTGTTTCACAGACGGCAGGAAATTACTCAGAGAAATTGAAATGATGTGCTGGAGAATGTCAACTGCATTTGGAATGGAGCTCTGGATTTTTATAGGAATTGAATACACATTTCAGTCATTAAAATCAAATGTTCTGAAATTGTTTCAGATTGAACTTTGCATAGGCCGAGGAAGAAATTGCAATTAAATGTATCATGCCAAGTTTTTAATTTATAAAATGAGGCATGGGGATTTCTGAAGAGGAAATAAAGTGCCAGGTTCTCTCTAGAACCCCTCTCATTTCTAGAGTATTCACAATTTCGAGCACAATTATCTCCCCGTATCCTCTCCATGAAATCCCTGGGAGAATGATGTGGGCGGGACCTTCATTCTTCGAGAGGGCTTCAAACAGATGTTATTGTGCTCAAGATTGAAACTCTCAGCTTCCTACTCTGAACGTTCCTGCTGCCTGATGCCATGCTTCTCAGACATGATGGACTCTCATCCCTCTGGAACCAAAGTTTTGGCATGTGTTAGGCACAGTGTTCCTCCATGAGTGCTTAGTAACAAAATCCCGGTCTCCCCATTGCTTTGCCATAGCCCCAGTACGGGTGTCACCTCAGGATTTGCTTGGCACTGGTGTTCTGCTTTTCTGTTACTGGCCTCATTGAGGGTCTGTTTTGCTTCCCCTCATATAAGTAGTCACCACGTTTTTTCTTTAGTTGATTTTTGGTTTGTTTTTTCCCTCTTTAATTCATTATGTGGAGATAGTAAGCCTCTTTGAGTTTGATTGAATTAACTTGATCAACAAGGAGGGCCAGGGTTAATTATTTCTCTGTTGCTGTGATGAAACATTATGACCAACACCACTTGTAGAAGACAGAATTTATTGGGCTTATGAGTCTGGAAGGATGAGTCCAGGCAGCTAGTCATGGCATGATAGTAGGAGCAGGAAGCTGGGTCCTTACATCTTCAGACTCAAGTACACAGCAGAGACAGCACAGAAAAGTCATAGAAAGCTTTTACCTTTCAAATCCACCCCTAGTGACATACTTCCTCTAGCAACACCACACTTCTTAAACCTCCCCAAACAGTGGGCACCAGCTGGGCACCAAGTGTCCAGATATCTGAATCTATGGAAGACATTTCTCTCCAAAAGGGCAAAGTAGTATGCAGAGAGCAAGCAAATGTTAAAAACAACAACAACAAAACCTTGTAACCAAGAAGTAAGAATCACATGGATTTATCACTTCTTTGCCTTGTAGAGAGAAAAAGCATCAAATATAACCAACAGGAATGAGTCTGTGAAGGCCATGGATAGGACAGGTGGTGTTAACTATTGTGGCATGAATTTTTGTGCCCTTTTACCTCCTCCCATACCCAATCTTAACGATTTCTTTCCAGATTCTTAGTCAGCTTTGTTCTTAGTCTTTTATTTCCTAAAAACCTCACTACTATCCCTGAGTTTCTCCAGACTCTAATATCTGTGTTCTTAAAATATTTTTCCACAGTGTAACACACAATAAATTTGAGTTCTTCTTCAATTGTGCAAACTAAATGATTCTTTCAAATTCTCAGTAAATTTTCCCCCTTTACAATTGTTAGGATCTGCCATCCTTACCCCTCTGAGGCCTTCTACTCTCATTCATCACTGCTGCATTTTGGCAGGAGAATGAGAAAAATAGATTAAGAGGAATTTAACAGCACAACAATTTGTAAGGCGTGGTAAATCAAGAATATAGTTGGTATAGCAACTCTGTAATGTAGTCAGAAATCCTTTCTTTTCTTTATATGTTCTTTCTTTTTTCTTTTTGTTGCATGAGTATGCATTGTGCATTAGTGTGTGTGTGTGTGCAGTGTGGGCAGGTGAACATGCTTATTTGTGATTAGACATTTGGAGACCTAAGCTGATGTATGAGATCTTTTTGATAACTTTCTACCTTATTCTCTGAGGCAGGGTCTCTCAGTTCAACCTCAGGAGAGCCTCCACTAGTCTAGACAGCCACTTGCTCTAGGGATCCCTGGAATCTGCCTCTTGAGTGTCACTGGTATTGGAGGGAGGCTGCTATGCTCCCTCAGCATTTATCTGTTGGGTCCAGGGGGGGTCACGCAAAGATGGGGACAGACACTAAAGTCTAAACCAGAAGCAAACTTGATTCCAGAAACCAGATTAGGGAAACCAGAAGCAAACTTAAAAAGAAAAAGAAAGAGAAAAATACCACGAGGCACAGAAGCTATCACCCAGCTGAGTTCAGGCTTATGACACTGTGGCAAAAATGGGCCCTCGCTGTCCCCTTTTCATAGTAAGGAATACCAAACATTAGTTCTGAATAAAGGAATTTTTACAATCCGGAGGTAAAACTTGGATACTGATGGCTTACTTTACAGTCTTCATTTTCAGTTCCTTGGTACTTCCAGATACTGTTTACTGAAGCCCTGTGCTCTCCCTTCGATGCTGCCAGTTTCCCATAGCAGGGACAATGCCTTAACTCAGAGGTCACGAATCTCTGTCTCCTAAAGGTTAACTCTGCTCATATCTGTCATTGATCAAGGATGGCCAGGAAACTACTCTCAGTTTTCAGAGAGAAGCTCCAGCCTTGTAAATAGACCAGCTAGTTGTAAAACGAAATGACCTAAGCTGATAGAGGCTTCTTAGGCTGAGAAAATAGCTCACTGTGAATGATTGATCCTTGATGTGCTGATAAAGCTGTTGGTAGTTTGCTTAGGTTTACAGCTTTATGTGTCTTTCTTCCTATATCCCAAGCTTCTATATTCTAATCATTGGTGTCGATATATCTATCCCTATATTTTCATTTTTATTTCTAGACCCTTCATTATCCTGGTGCTGGGAATGTCTGTGTGGCACATACACTGCCTCATCTATCTCCTTGCTTCGAGTTTCTTGTATTATTAGAAAAATTATTTTGAACTTTAGCTTATAAAGTACCAGGTTTCTATGTGGGGTTTTCTTACATCTTTCATGTGTTGATTCTCCTGCTTCTGTCACTGCACCGTGAGATCTAGTAGACTATGGACAACAGGGAAGCATACATCCTCTGGAGCCCTTTTGGATTCAGATGGCCACACCCTAACCAGATTTGATTGGTTGAGCTTCCCCATCATCTCCCCCTTTTGTCTAAAAAAGATGGATCCAAACCCAATACAACTATATACAACAGGAACAGATACCATATATAAAATTACAAGCAATAAATAACATTAAGCAAGAAACGCATAACAAAAGTTTTACTAAGAATTTTATTTTAAGGAGTCTAAATAATGTATTGAAATTAAGTTTAGCTAAATCATGAGGAGGATAACTATAATTATCTAATCTTCAACTCCATTAAAGATCTGAGAAGGGAAGTAACATTACTTGTGTAAACAGGAAGTACAATCGAGAAACTTCCAAAATGTGCAACAAATGACAGAGACAACTGACTACCTGGGCAATAACCCAAAGTCTCATTTGTAATGTTGAGGCAACCAACTTTGGCTAAGGTCTGATGTAACAGACATACCATTATTAAAGACAAGAAACTTTTAAAAACTATCTTACCCTGTCTTGGCAGGAAATGACAGTCCTGTTTTTGCCTTTCACGGATACCCTGTATCTCTGTCAGTGGTTGAGGTATGGACATTTCTTTGCCCAAAGATGAGTTCTGCCAAGAAGAAAGGCTCCAGGTGGAATGTCTTTGGTGCTCAACGTTCTCTCGGGAGTAGATCAGTGTTGTCAGGAGTGCTTCCCCATCAACTTTCCTGTCTTTTCACCCTAACTCTTTAGTCTGAAAATGTTCTTGACATTCTTTCTGATAATCCCTTAGTCACATTATGAGTTTTCTCATTGGCCAGGGCCTTTCTATGGAGCTTTCCTTACCTGAAAGACTTTAATAAAAACTGTTTGTGTTTTGACAGTTATTTAAATTCCATTAAAACGTGACTTTTTGCTGTTGTTTGTCCTAGTTAGAATGACTGTTGTGGTAAAACACCACAAGCAAAAACAATGTGTTTGGGTTGTTTGGCTTACATATCCTAAACGGTAATCCACTGAGAAAAGCCAAGGTAAGAACTCAAATTCAGCAGGACCCTTAGGCAGGAGCTGATGCAGAGACCATGGAGGAGTGCTACTTACTGGCTTGCTCCCCATGGCTTGCTTAGCCTGCTTTCTTATAGAACCCAGGACCACCAGTCCAAGATGGCACCACACACAATACGTTGAATCACAAATTAGGAAAATGCCCGATAGCTTGTCTATAGCTGGGTCTTAGGGAGACAGTTTCTCAATTTGAGGTTCCTTCCTCTGAGATGACTCCAGCTTGTGTCAAGTTTGCATAAAGTAGCCAACACTGTTCTTGTTTCATCTTGGTTTTTCTCTTTTTCCTCATTTTATTGTGGTCAGCTAAAAGAAGTCAAGTGAGGTAAGACGCCTCAGACAGACACCATGCAGCTCATCGCCAGGGCAGACGCGATGAAGCTCTGACCCAGGATGGACGTAGGCTAGAATATTCCCGGTAAGCACATCTTGGGGTGCTACACACATTAATAGAAATGGGCCAAGCAGTGTTTATGTGAATACAGTTTGTGTGTTGTTATTTCGGGGCATAAGCTAGCCAGGCAGCTGGGAGCTGGGGCGGCAGGGAAGCGGCCCGCAGCTCCCTCAACAGTCAAGTGGTCCACATTTCCTGGTGATCCTTTGGTAGATCCTGTTCATTAGTTACATTTTTTTATTTTATTTTTTTTTAATTAAAAATTTCCGCCTTCTCCCTGCCTCCCCCCCCCTTTCTGGCTTTGTGGGAGCCTAGCTGGTTTGGATGCTCATTAGTTACATTTGACACTTTCCACATGTTTTCAGCTTACCTTCAGACTCAACCCCTCTGGTACCACATGGAGGAGTCTCTGTTTCTTAACCTTCTAGGAATGGTTTTCTCTCTCTCCTCCAAGTTTCACTGCAGCCCCTTGGGGTGCCTAACATTCTGCTGAACTTTTCTTCCAGCCTTTTGATGCTTTCCTTACTGGTCTCTTTAAATTCTTCCAGTTATTCCCTCATTAGCAAACTAGTGTCCTCTGGCTTGGTATTTACTGCCAGGTTCCAGTTTGTGGTGTATCCAGTTTGAGGAATCTATTCTTTCATATAATTACTGTACTGCACGCTAACCGATTGTACTGCTGGAGCTCCTGAATCTATTGCTATTGTTTGATAAATATGTGTGGATCCAAGTTTAGACTTGCTCTCATTTTCTAGTTTCTCTCTCTCTCTCTCTCTCTCTCTCTCTCTCTCTCTCTCTCTCTCT
>JABTXL010012406.1:19214590-19235634 GCA_025134845.1 Neodon shergylaensis
CTCTCTCTCTCTCTCTCTCTCTCTCTCTCTCTCTCTCTCTCTCTCTCGGTGTGTGTGTGTGTTGGATGGATTTAGGAGAGGTGTGACTGTGTAATTCTGGCTTGGGATCTTATACAGTCACAACCAAACAGTGGGAGGAGCCAAGAACTGTATGTTGCTCTTTTGATATGCTCTTAGCACTTCTTCATTGCTCTTTCTTTGTAGGTTACTGTGAGCTTCCTCACCACATGTTGGCCTCAGAAACCGGCTTCTCAACTTGCTGCTCAGGGATCAAAGGTAAGCATTTAAAAAAACGCCTGTATCACTGAACTTCACAATTGGCCAAACCTGATATCTGCTACATTTGAAGGGTTCCAAATGCATCATAATCCCACAGAGATTCAAGGTGAGGGTCATTTTCCTTTACTTCTTGAAGGAGAAAGGAAAAGGCATAATGGCCAATTTGATTTTGCATATTTTTAATTAGCTCAGAAAGCCTGTGCCTTTGGCATATAAAGATAAGCGAATGGCTCTATTGGAAAGACATAGCTAGGTCCTCTGGGAAGAGAGCCTTTGTGTCACCAAGGAATCAAAGCTGAAGATAATTGCTACAGTAGCAAATATGTCTAACAGACAATCTGGTATTTTAAATGTATTCTCCAGTTTCATGAAACCAAAATATGTAAGCTCTGTGTCTCTCAAACAGAGGCAGTTATGCTTTGTGCTAAACCAGGTGCTAGAAGACCTGAATCATGATAAGTGTTAAGGAAACCACTGTCCCCAAAGAGGAACTGTGCTAAGAAGGTAGGCAGGCTTGGGGCTGGTGACCTACTAGTGGTATAGATTTGGAAAGTGTTTGATACAGGAATCAGGAGTTGGTGAGAAACCCTGTTGCCAGTGGCCATAACAGCATCGTGAAGCAAGGCCATCTATATGCATGAAAAACATAGATGGGACTCATTGCAGCTTATTTCCACAGTCACATGTGTAAACACAGGAAACACAGGCTAAAGCAGAAGACAGCAAACTGTTTGAACCTCTCAGTTCTGTCTTAGCACAAAGATGGGTCATCCCAATGCTCAGAAAACAGCCTCATTTCTGCATAGAGAACTTATCTCTAATAAAGCTATAGGTGATGCAGGGACCAGCTGGGGAAAAAATAGGGCTCTTTTTAGTTCTAGTTCTGTAGAACCCATCATACCAGCTACTTTAGAATGAATCTCCACTCTTTAAAAACTGGAGAAGACTGACACCAAATTCACCTTCTGGTATAATATATTCTGAGCAACTGTGTTCCCTAACACGAGCTTATATTACAGTCCTGATGATGGGTAACTCCGACATTAGAACAGACAATATGAGTGGCACTCCAGGTTTCATTCTAGTGTTATTATTACTCTTTGCTGTCAGGAGAGCCAGTCTGTTTGGCTTCCTTTCTGTAAGAATTTGTCAGCTGATAGGCAAAGCTTCAAGAATAATTAAAGACATAGGGTATGTATACTCCCTTGGGGAAATCAATCTTTTGCAAATGCATTTAAATGAATTCAGTATCCTTCCTTTTAATAGTGCTTATCCGGGTGTAAACATTTATTTTAAATTTTGCTATGCCATCCAATGATGCCTCTTTAAAAATGAATTGCAGTGTTAAAGTAACAGGGGGCAAAGGGTATGAAAGAAAGAAAGAAAGAAAGAAAGAAAGAAAGAAAGAAAGAAAGAAAGAACAGCTGTATCTCTCGTGTGTCTCCCCTCATCTCATGTACACTTAAAGTATGCCAACTAAATCCCCAAACACTTCCCGTTACCTGAGACTTCAATAAAGGGTCTCAGTAAATGTTTAATTCATGCTTGTCTCTTATTCAGCATGCTAGGAAGAGAGAGATTTGTTTTTGGTGGGGGTTCATTTTGGTAAATGCCAAAGGTTAACACAGTAGGTGCTTTTGGCATTTAAATAAACCATACTAGCCATTCTTTTGGGGAAACTAGATTTTTGATACTTGAGTTAGGGCATTGATGAATGTCAGTTCATCTGTCCTTGTCACCTCTTTCTCTACAAAAACATTGAATGGTTGTTTTTGTGAGATTAGTATCCTACTTTGAATATCTTCAAGAACTCGGTGTTGTTTTTAGAGCTTTAGATAGGACAACAGAACTGTTTGGAAATGATGTGGAAGTTACAATTTCATGACTCAAACTCACCACGTGATTTTCCTGGTGTAAGGATTCTGTGGATGTCATTTGGGCACCTTATCTCCTTAAGAGCTCTCACAGCTCTACCAGGGAGAGATACATGCCTCACCTACTACTTTTCTCAAAAGATGAGAAAGCTGATAGCCTGCCTGCACCAAGCAAGGTAGGCGCTTTGTTTACTTGCTACCCAACCAGCACGGAGACCTGATCTCGGGGACAGGAGAGCCAGCACGGGCGACAGGAGAGCCAGCACTGGGCACGAAGACCTGATCTCGGCACCAGGAGAGCCAACATTGGAGAGAGCCATCATTGGGCACGGAGATCTGATCTCGGCACCAGGAGAGCTATCACTGGGGAGAGCCATCACTGGGAAGGTACATCAGTAGGCAAGAGGACCTGATCCTGTTAAAGAAGATCCATAGGGGAGCATTCGGAGGAAGAGATGGGCAGGCACCAATGCAAGAATTCACCCAACAATCTGAAAAGCAACATGAAACCACCAGAAACCAGCGACCTCACAACAGGAGGACATGAACACCTTAATCAAGAAGAAGTAGAAAAAAGTGACTTTATGAAAGTGATTGACGCCCTTAAACAGTATGTAAAGAATGCCCTTATAGAAATGGATGAGAAATATAACAGAAAGTTTGAAGAATTGAATAAATCAGTGAATGATACCCTAGAAAATCAAGGAAAAACAATCAGATAATGGAAACAGTTCAAGACTTGAAAACTGAAATGGAGGCAAAGAAGAAAACACAAACAGAGGGTTGGCTGGACATGGAAAACTTAAGTAAACAAACAGAGACTACAGAAACAAGCATAACCAACAGAATACAAGAGATAGAAGAAAGAATCTCAGATTCTGAAGATACCATAGAGAAAATAAACACACTATTCAAAGAAAACAGCAAGTCCAACAAACTCTCATCACAAAACATTCAGGAAATCTGGGACACAATAAAAAGACCAAACCTAAGAATAATTGGAGTAGAAGAAGGAGAAGAAGTGCAGCTCAAAGGTCCAGAAAATATATTTAATAAAATTATAGAAGAAAACTTTCCCAACCTAAAGAAAGATATACCTATGAAGATTCAAGAAGCATACAGAACACCAATAGGCTGAATCAAAAAAAATCCCCTCGCCATATAATAATCAAAACACAAAGCATACAGAATAAAGAAAGAATATTAAGAGCTGCAAAGGAAAAAGGCCAAGTTACTTATAAAGGTAAACTTATCAGACTTACACCTGACTTCTCCATGGAAACCATGAAAGCCAGAAGGTCCTGGATAGATGCATTGCAGAAACTAAGAGACTATGGATGCAAGCCCAGACTACTATACCCAGCCAAGCTTTCATTCACTATAAATGGAGAAAATAAAATTTTCCAGGATAAAAACAAATTTAAACAATATGTAGCCACAAATCCAGCCATACAGAAAGTAATAGAAGAAAAAGCACCAACCAAGGAGTCCAACAATGACCACAATAACTCAGACATCTAGAGACCCTTCACCAGCACAACTCAAGGAAGGGAAACACACAAACTCTACTACTAAAAAAGTGACCGGAGTTAACAACCACAGGTCATTAATATCACTTAATGTCAATGGACTCAACTCACCTATAAAAAGGCACAGGCTAAGAGATTGGATAAGAAAACAGGATCCAACATTCTGCTGTTTACAAGAAACACACCTCAACCACAAAGACAGGCACCTACTCAGAGTAAAGGGCTGGGAAAAGGCTTATCAAGCAAATGGACCTAAGAAACAAGCAGGTGTGGCCATACTAATCTCTAACAAAGTTGACTTCAAACTTAAATCAATCAGAAGAGATAGAGAGGGACATTTTATACTCATAACAGGAACAGTTCATCAGGATGAAGTCTCAGTCCTGAATATCTATGCCCCTAATATAAAAGCACCCACGTACATAAAAGAAACATTGCTAAAACTCAAGGCAGCCATCAAACCGCACACACTAATAGTAGGAGACTTCAACACTCCTCTCTCACCATTGGACAGGTCAATCAGACAGAAACCTAACAGAGAAACAGGAGAATTAATGGAGGTAATGAAGCAAATGGACTTAACAGACATCTATAGAACATTCCACCCAAATAGGAAAGAATATACCTTCTTCTCTGCAGCTCATGGAACCTTCTCGAAAATTGACCACATAGTCAGTAACAAAGCAAACATCCACAATTACAAAAAAATATTAATAACCACCTGTGTCTTATCAGATCACCATGGATTAAAGTTAGAATTCAATAACAAGGCTACCCCCAGAAAGCCTACAAATTCATGGAAACTGATCAGTCAACTACTGAACCACACCTGGATTAAGGAAGAAATAAAGAAAGAAATTAAAGTCTTCCAGAAATTCAATGAAAATAAAGAAACAACATATTCAAACTTATGGGACACAATGAAAGACTCATCCAAGAAAGAGAACTACAGGCCTATCTCACTCATAAACATCGATGCAAAAATTCTCAACAAAATACTGGCAAACCGAATCCAAGAACACATTAGAAAAATTATCCATTATGATCAAGTAGGCTTCATCCCATAGATGCAGGGCTGGTTCAACATACCAAAATCTATCAATGTAATCCATCATATAAATAAACTGAAAGAAAAAAACTATATGATCGTTTCATTAGATGCTGAAAAAGCATTTGACAAAATTCAACATCCCTTTATGATAAAAGTCTTGGAGAGATTAGGGATACAAGGGTCATACCTAAATATAATAAAAGCTATTTACAGCAAACCGACAGCTAACATCAAATTAAACGGAGAGAAACTCAAAGCCATCCCACTAAAATCAGGAACACGACAAGGCTGTCCACTCTCTCCATACCTCTTCAATATTGCGCTTGAAGTTTTAGCAATAGCAATAAGACAACATAAGGGGATCAAGGGGATTCGAATCAGAAAGGAAGAAGTTAAACTTTCCTTATTTGCAGATGATATGATAGTGTACATAAGTGACTCCAAAAACTCCACCAAAGAACTCCTACAGCTGATAAACACCTTTAGTAATGTGGCAGGATACAAGATCAACTCCAAAAAATCAGTCGCCCTCTTATACACAAATGATATGGAAGCAAAGAGGGAAATCAGAGAATCATCACCTTTCATGATAGCCACAAACAGCATAAAATATCTTGGGGTAACTCTAACCAAGGAAGTGAAAGATCTATTTGACAAGAACTTTAAGGCATTGAAGAAAGAAATTGAAGAGGATACCAGAAAATGGAAGGATCTCCCTTGCTCTTGGATTGGGAGGATCAACATAGTAAAAATGGCAATTCTACCAAAGGCTATTTATAGATTCAATGCAATCCCCATCAAGGTCCCATCAAAATTCTTCACAGATCTTGAGAGGACAATAATCAACTTTATATGGAAAAACAAAAAACCCAGGATAGCCAAAACAATCTTATACAATAAAGGAACTTCTGGAGGCATTACAATCCCTGACTTCAAACTCTATTACAGAGCTACAGTAATGAAAACAGTGTGGTACTGGCATAAAAACAGAGAAGTCGACCAATGGAATCATATAGAAGACCCGGTTTTTAGCCCACAAACCTATGAACACCTCATTTTCGATAAAGGAGCTAAAAGTATACAATGGAAGAAAGAAAGCATCTTCAACAAATGGTGCTGGCACAACTGGATGTCAACCTGTAGAAGAATGAAAATAGACCCATATCTATCACCTTGCACAAAACTCAAGTCCAAATGGATCAAAGACCTCAATATCAGTCTGAACACATTGAACCTGATAGAAGAGAAAGTGGGAAGTACCCTACAACAGATGGGCTTCCTAAGTATAACCCCAGCAGCACAGACTTTAAGGGCAACATTGAATAAATGGGACCTACTGAAACTGAGAAGCTTCTGTAAAGCAAAGGACACTGTCACTAAGACAAAAAGGCAACCTACTGACTGGGAGAAGATCTTCACCAACCTCGCAACAGACAAAGGTCTGATCTCCAAAATATATAAAATACACAAGAAACTAGACTTTAAAATGCTAACTAACCCAATTAAAAAATGGGAAACTGAACTGAACAGAGAATTCTTAACAGAAGAAGTTCAAATGGCCAAAAGACACTTAAGGTCATGCTCAACCTCCTTAGCGATCAGGGAAATGCAAATCAAAACAACTTTGAGATATCATCTTACACCTGTCAGAATGGCTAAAATCAAAAACACCAATGATAGCCTTTGCTGGAGAGGTTGTGGAGAAAGGGGTACACTCATCCATTGCTGGTGGGAATGCAAACTTGTGCAACCACTCTGGAAATCAGTGTGGCAGTGTCTCAGGAAATTTGGGATCAACCTACCCCTGGACCCAGCAATACTACTCTTGGGAATATACCCAAGAGATGCCCTGTCATACGACAAAAGCATTTGTTCAACTATGTTCATAGCAGCATTATTTGTAATAGCCAGAACCTGGAAACAACCTAGATGTCCTTCAATGGAAGAATGGATGAAGAACGTGTGGGATATATACACATTAGAGTACTACTCTGCCATAAAAAACAATGACTTCTCGAATTTTGCATGTAAATGGATGGAAATAGAAAACACTATCCTGAGTGAGGTAACCCAGACCCAAAAAGAGGATCATGGGATGTACTCACTCATAATTAGTTTCTAGCCATAAATATAGGTCACTGAGTCTATAATCTGTGATCCTAAAGAAGCTAAATAAGAAGGTGAACCCAAAGAAAAACATATAGTTGTTATCCCTGCTATGGGAAATAGACAAGATTGCTGGGCAAAAAATTGGGACCTGGGGGTGGGATGGGGGTAAGGGGAGATGGGGAGAGAAAAGTGAGAAAGGGAGGATGGGGGGAACTTGGGAAAACGGGATGATTGGGGATAAAACAAGGTTGGATAGAGGAGCAGGGAATCACATAACTTAATTAAGGGAACCACCTTAGGGTTGGTAAGAGACATGAACCTAGAGTGGCGCCCAGGTGCCCAGGGCAATGTCCCCAGTTAGTTCCTTGGGCAGCTGAGGATAGGGAACCTGAAATGACCCTATCCTATAACCACACTGATGAATATCTTGCATATCACCATAGAACCTTCATCTAGCAATGGATGGAGATAGAGACAGAGACCCACACTGGAACATTGGACTAAGCTCCCAAAGTCCCAATGAGGAGCAGAAAAGAGGGAGAACATGAGCATGGAAATCAGGACCACGAGAGGTGCACCCATCCACCGAGACAGTGGGGCTGATCTATTGGGAGCTAACCAAGGCCAGCTGGACTGTGACTGAAAAAGCATGGGATAAAACCAGACTCTCTGAACATGGCGGACAATGAGGGCTGATGAGAAGCCAAGGACAATGGCATGGGGTTTTGTTCCTACTTCATGTCTGGCTTTGTGGGAGCCTAGCCAGTTTGGATGTTCACCTTCCTAGACCTGGATGGAGGGGAGAAGACCCTGGACTTTCCACAGGGCAGGAACCCTGACTGCTCTTCAGACTGGAGAGGGACGGGGAGAGGAGTGGGGGGAGGGGGAGAGGGGCGGGAGGAGGGGGAGGGAAATGGGAGGCTGGGAGGAAGCGGGGATTTTTTTTTTCAATAAAAAAATAAAAAAAAGATGAGAAAGCTGAGATTCATAAATATACACTTATGGCTTTGGGTCTCTCTAGTGATGGGCAGAGCTGAGATTATATGACTTCAAAGTTAATTATTCCAATTCTATTACTCTGTCTGGGCAGGAGCAGACAGGGTGGGAAAATGGTAATAAGACGTACTTCATGCAAATATTCATCTACCTCATTTAATACTGATTCATTGAGTGTAATTTGCCATTTGGTAAAATGGAGAAGGAGTTAGATTTGCACAGCTGATTGTACTTACTCTCAAAGCAGAGAGTAAAATGAAATGGAAATTACTCAAAACCATAGTCACAAGATTTGGATTTCAATTTATGTCCTTTATAAAAAAGTTCAGTGAACATGGACAAGCTCTGATAACCCAAAGAGAAGACAAACTTTCAGAATGCTTTCAATTCTGGCTCTAATTTTTTTTCCTCATCTCCAACTGCATGCTTGTTGTTGTTGTTATTTTGAGACAGGGTTCCATTATGTAAGTCCAGCTGCTCTGGAACTCACTATGTAGACCAGGTTGTCCTTGAACCCAGTATGCTTTTCTCTCTGTTTTAGTCAGTGCTCTATTGCTGAGAAGAGACATCATGACCAAGACAACTCTGGCAAAAGAAAACATTTAATTGGGGTTTACTTAAAGTTCAGAGATTTAGTCCATTATCATCCTGACAGGAAACCTGCCCTTTGTACCTAAAGACATAGCACCGTTTACACTGGGGTTGAGGCATATCTAGGAAGGCACCCAAAGCAACATGGTAATAGCCATTTAAATGCAGTTATGTGTTAAAGTTTGATCTCCTAGGTGCTGTCAGGAGAAGTTGTAGATCTTTGAAAGTGAGTACTAGGTTACTGCATGGCTTTCAAAGAGATTTGGAACCTCTGCTCTTCCTCTTTTTCCTTCCTTCCTGGCTGATGGGGTGGAAAATATGCTCTGCTGTTTCCCCCATCAAAAGTCCATGGCAATGGGTCCATCCAGTCTTATCCCAAAATGTCCAGAACAATGACCCATTTTACTTCTAACTTAAATGTAGCAGATATTCTGCAGTAATAGAAACTGATGAACGCACATGGTTTCCAAAGTTAGCCTAACTGTGAATCTTAAAATTCACAATAAACCTTGTAATTGGGTATTTAACTATGAAGTGATGTTGTCGGTGTTGCGTCAGCTATAAACTGGATCATACTAATGTAAGTAAAAGAGAGGCGTTTGTTTTACACCCATTATGTTATATCACAGGAGTGATTTAAATGTTTTACCAGCAGGCTTTTAGAATAAGGGCATCAGAAAAGTACAAAAAAACAGTTTCTTTTTTGTTCTTCAAGTCCCATCGAAGGCACCTGTGTACTGCAGAGTGCTCTCCTCTGGGTCCCAGATTAGGCACAGACCATACCCAAATACCACTTTCCAAGCATAAGCCATTTCTAATGTTAAACTTCTGGCTAAGCATCTATGATTGCTCCACCCCAATTCAGGCAATGTCCCTTTTCAACTATGGTCTGGGAAGTGATCAAATAATGAGTAGTGTGATCTGGAAGCACTTTTCTTCTGATCATTGCAAGAGAAAGAGAGTTATAAGGAATAGGGTTGAGCAGATATAGTACTTAAACAGCAGTCATCCCAAAAAGCTATGATAGGAACTCCTTGTGACTTTAACTTGGAGGTTTGTGTGAAAGACAAGGTGTGATGCTCATACATTCAAGATGTCACTGCCTACTTCTTTTCTTGTACTGGTCAGTCAGTTTTGTAAAAAGTACCCTCAGTTTTGGCATGTGCTATTTGTGTCCAAAAGATTTTTAACTGATACAAAATTTGGCACCCAAACCACCTACTATGTAGAATCAATTCTCAATATTACCGGAGGATTGGTATTCTTCTCTTTACTTGGACCTACATACCACAGACTTGGGGATTACATGTTCTGCAGTCTGTGAACTTTGTGGTTATTTCTGAGGTTAAGTTATATTGCAGTTTGTGCTGTGGGCTTTGTTTTCTCTGGAAAGCAAACTCTTCTAGACGTTTTGTTTGCTTACTTCTATCCATTTCCATTTTCTAGGCTTTGTAGACTAGATTTCAGCATGAGTGCTTCTATACAATCACACTCTTAATTTTCATCTTGGCTATGGAGCTAGCTTCTTATCCACAGACTTGAATTTAGTGGTTCCAACCTTTCCATCCACTTAATGCTTGCTATCTTGTGCTGTGACTGAAGGCCATCTGAAACAATTGCCTGGCAATGTATCATTTGAAGTCATTGGCTACAAGCAACAGAAACTGACTCTACTTAAGCAAAAATAAAATTTATGTTATGGACATTGAAGAGTTGACTCAAATGTGGGAGCATTGGATTTAGAATGTAACTTCACAGCAAGAGGTAATACAGTGTCTTGTCTGAGCATTGCAAGACGCTAAATGAATACACACTGTCTATCTCTTTTCCTCTCCTTTTCATTCTATGTCTGTCATTAGTTTCCCAGGGAGAAAATTTGGTTTTAACCTTGGTCATGTGATTCCCTCTTGAGCCAGGCAGAAGGACCCTGTGTCAACCATTTGAATGGAGACTGTAATTAGAAGGCACCATTATTAATTGATTAATCATGTTTTATTTTTTCAGTAGGCAGCATCTTCCTGCCACAAGGAAAAGAACATCAGAGCATCAGACAGTGTGGGGCTTGGTGGGGGACTGTGATGAATACCGAGTAATTGTATCATATTTATTCAATTGCAATAAATTACTTCTATTGACAAAAAATTTTGGTGACTTTACGGTAAAAATAATTGTCTGTTCAGTCTCCACCACTGTCCCCCACCATGCCCCATATTGTTTAAAGTCCTTGTTCTCATATATATTCCCTCCAGTGATAAATTAGGAATATTTGCCCTTTAAATAATGAAATAAAGTTTGCATGTTTTTCTTTTATACATGCTCCTTTCCTGAGGTTTTTCCTTCCTGGAAGATTGGCATAAAGTGCAGTATAGTGTCACAGTGTCTCCATGTCTCACTGCTTCATTCATTCCCCCATCCTCATACCTCTAGCATAGCACTGTACCATTCATGGGCCAAGGCCTGTTTCCCAGGGTATGTTGCAAGGAGGGCTGCTTGTTGGTTCCCAGGTGCTTAACTCCAAAATAACACACAGGAACTGTATTAATTAAATCACTGCTTGGCCCATTAGCTCTAGCTTCTTATTGGCTAACTCTTATATTAATTTAACCCATTTCTATTCATCTGTATATTGTCATGTGGCTGTGGTTTACTGGGTAAAGTTCCCAGCGCCTGTCTCTGGCAGTTCCATTGCTTCTTTCTGACTCTGCCCTTCTTTTTCCCAGCATTCAGCCTAGCTTTTCCTGCCTACCTAAGTTCTGCTTTGTTATAGGTCCAAAGTAGTTTCTTTATTCATTAATGGTAATCATAGCACACAAAGGGGACTCCCACATCAGGGGTAGGTTTGAAGGTCTGCGGTGGAGGCTGTGCCTCCTTCTAATAATTGAATATGGTACTTCAGCTCTTTCAACTGTCCATACCAACTTCTAGACTTTGGAGATAGTGATTTGGAGGCACAGATTTTAGCTCATGGCCAATGATATGATCTTTAGCCCAACTGCACAAACAAACAATAAAATAGTACCACAATCTTCATTTTCAATTGTTTATCTTTAAAGGGAAGTTGTACTATAACCCATGTAATACCTCAACAAAACCTTGAAATAGGTATGTGAAAGAACGTGGTTCTTCCAAAGCAAACTACCTAATGGTAGGGCTAAGAATATCAACTTTAATGAGCCATTATAAAAATAAAATTTTAAGAGATTGGAGATTGATCCTGTAAGAACAAGATTCTGAAAATGTTTAACAACCCAGTAGTTCCTCAGATTCAACTTTAACATATAAATTAAAGATATGCCTATAAAATACTGTACCTGAAATTTTATTATACTTATTATTTTGTTTCAACACAACTTACCTTCAAAAAGCATATGTAGCTTTCCTCCTTTGGAAAACAAAGAATCTTGAAAATGTAGAGCATAGCATGTGGGATTGGTGGTGTTTGGGTGCATTTAGAAGTTTCTTTCTTGGGCTGGAGAGATGGCTCAGAGGTTAAGAGCATTGCCTGCTCTTCCAAAGGTCCTGAGTTCAATTCCCAGCAACCACATGGTGGCTCACAACCATCTGTAATGGGGTCTGGTGCCCTCTTCTGGACTGCAGGCATACACACAGACAGAATATTGTATACATAATAAATAAATATTTTTTAAAAAAAGAAGTTTCTTTCTTCCCTTGGTGAGCTGAAATGATATACTGCCGTGAGGAGGGAGGCACCACAGAAAGTTTACGAAGTGACAAGCAAAATGAATCTAATTTTCCTTAGTGTTTTTACAAACATATACTTGGGTAACTGCTTGAGTCTTGGTCTCCATCATTCCTCCATGCCTGTCATTGAAGGCATCTGAAAACCATGCTTTATTCAGGGCAAATGAGTGGAAGAACAAAGTTCTTAATTACCATTAACAATCAATATGGGTATATAGAACATAGGACTGACCTGGAAGGTATAAGCTATAAAACCTTACAGCAAAGAAAAAACACCAATCTTCTATTTATGGTTAAAATTTACCTCAAATGAAGATTAAATACTGCTCAGGATTTAAAACTAGAATTTACATTCTTATTTCCTCCTAGAAGTCTCTCCATGAGACAGATCTCCCAGTCTTGGCCTGTGTTCACTCCTGGTCATAATTTACTCTGTCATCTTGAGCGGAAAAACATGGACAGTGGAAGCAGAACTCAGCCTGGCTCCATTTCAGAAGATTCCACTAAACACAAGAAATATGTGAATACTATTCAGTTGCTTTTTTTAAAAAAAAAATATTTCCTTGCATTGTGTTACGAGACATAGAACATATGCCATTGAATTTGACACAGATCCTCCCCCAGAGGGAGGGTTGTCCCAGTAATATAGGAGAAAGAGTGCAAAATTCACATAAGATACATTTGGATTGTGGGACTTCTGAGAGGGAACTGGACAGCTTGAAGCCTAGGAAAGCCTTCATGGAGGTAAATGATTAGTAATTCTTCTTGTTTTCCTCATTTTATACACACCTGGTCTCACTACACAGCCCTGTCTGTACTGGAAGCTGCTGTGCAGAGCAGGCCTGTGTCCGATTTACAATACTCCTCCTGCCCCTGATTCCCAAGTGGTAGGATTGCTGATGCATATTCTTCCTATTGAATCCCCTTCCTGTCTTCAATGAAACCCCTTCTTACTTCCATGTTATTTTTATTTTGTGACTGTGCCCTCTGCATTTAAATAAGATTATTTGCATGGGGATGAGTAGGGAGTTATTTAAAGGTAACTTATTTGTGGCTAGACCACCAAGGAATATGATTTCCCTTGCTGGGCTATTGTGTGTGTCTTGTGCCTGCCATCTCAGTCACTGCCAGTTCACATATACACCAGTCCTGTTGGGACTGGAAAATGCCAATTCTATGGAGTTGTCACAACCTCTAGCTCCTACTGTCTTTCCATCTCTTCTTCCAGGTAGACCCATGATATAAAAATATTCTTCATAAGTCTGAGTGTACCACATATTCATATGCTAATGAGCATTTGAATTTTTTTAAAGTAGAACTTATTATTAGGATGATATATTTTTATTTTTAAGAGAGGGTCTCGTGAACAAGTTAGCTTCAAACTTGCAATGTAGAAGATAGTGATGAACTCCTGATCCTTTCAAGTTCTGTGATTACTGGTACCATAACCAGATTAATTTATAGTTTAAAATGCATGCATCTCTTCTGTATTATAGAAAAGTTAATTAAGAATCTCACTGCTAAATGATATAAAGCTTGTAAGTGGAATGACACCTAAAGCAGTGGCTCCCAACCTTCCTAATGTTGAGACCCATAATATAGTTTCTTGTGTTGTGGTGACCCCCAACCATAAAGTTATTTTTATTGCTATTTAATAACTGTAATTTTGCTACATTATGAATAGTCATGTAAATATCTGATATGCAAATCCTTTGGGGGTTGCGACACACAGATGAGAACCAATGGCTTAATGGTACCTTAGGATGAAGCTAACAGTGTGACAAAAATCAATGCCTATGTTAGAAGTGTATAACCCTGTTGGAGGAGGAGAGGGAAGAAGACTGATTTCATATTCACTAAGAAGATGAATGAAAGCCAGGCGATGGTGGCGCATGCCTTTAATTCCAGCACTTGGGAGGCAGAGGCAGGCGGATCTCTGTGAGTTAGAGGCCAGCCTGGTCTACAAGAGCTAGTGCCAGGACAGGCTCCAAAGCTACAGAGAAACCCTGTCTCGAAAAACTAAAAAAAAAAAAAAAATAAGATGAATGAAAACTGAGGAGACAAAGACAAAAGGAAATCTAATAAATGTTTTCTCTTGCGTCTAAAGTATTTCATGACACAGGTGATTATGTCCTGCTTAACCCTTCCAAACATGGGAATACATTTGAACAAAGAAGAGTTGAGTGGTACATCAGTTGTACTAAGGTGTTCCACAATTGGGGAAGGTATAAAATAAGCAAAATCAGAAATTTAGAATGAAAATGAGGTATTGTATTAAAACTGAAGTTATCAGAATGGAATTACATTTAAATTATGATATAGATACATATGAATATGTACAGAAATATTTATGGATATGTACATATATAATGAAACAATCTGAGCTATAAAAATAAGGAGTAATATTTAGTCTATCATAAAATATAAAATAAATATCTGTGAATCTATGCTGATGTAAATACATGATTGAATAAATAAGTAGTACAGGAGATGACACAAATCTCCCATGCTGAAAATCTGCAAATTACTTATGTACGCCTGTGGAAAGAGTGGAGACTGTGTGGGTGACAGCTGATGACTGCTTTCCACTGAGATGGTTTGGAGCTCAGGGAGTAGCATGGCTGTGGAGAAATCTGCAAATTACTGTCAAGCCCAGTGAGTGCATGTGTTTTCCACTACTGACTGTTAAAAAAAAAAACCCAAAAAAACAAAAACAAACAAACAAACAAAAACACACATTAGCAGGACCTGGAGTGTTAACCTGGTTCAGTGGTTAAAAAAATTGGTTAAAAGATCTCTTTCCTAGAAGTTCTGGGTTCAGTTTCCAGCACCCTTATAGTGAATCACAACTGTCTGTAACTCCAGTTCCAGGGGATTCATCTGATGTGGGAATCCCCTCTGTGTGCTGTGATTACCATTAATGAGTAAAGAAACTGCCTTGGCCTGTTGATAGGGCAGACTTTAGATAGGTAGAGAAGACAGAACTGAATGCTGGGAGAAAGAATTGTGGACTCTAGAGATGCCATGGAGTCGCCAGAGTCAGACATGCCAAATCTTTGCCGGTAAGCCACTGCCACATGGCGATATACAGATTAATAGAAATCGGTTAAATTAAGATATAAGAGTTAGCCAATAAGAAGCTAGAGGCCAAGCAGTGTTTTAATGAATACAGTTTTTGTGTGATTATTTGAGTTCTGGGACCTCCTGAAACTGAAAAGTTTCTGTAAAGAAAATGACATGGTCAACAAGACAAAAAGACAGCCTACAAAATGGGAAAAGATCTTCACTAACCAAACATCAGACAGAGGTCTGATCTCCAAAATATACAAAGAACTCAAAAAAATTGGTCAACAAAAGAGCAAATAATCCAATAAAAAAATGTAGTACATACCTAAGCAGAGAACTCTCAACAAAGGAATCTAAAATGGCTGAAAGACACTTAAGGAAATGTTCAGAATTCTTAGTTATCGAAGAAATGCAAATCAAAACAACTCTGAGATTCTATCTTACACCTGTAAGAATAGCCAAGATCCAAAACACTGATGATAACTTATACTAGAGAGGTTGTGGGGTAAAGGAAACACTTCTGCATTGCTGGTGGGAATGCCAGCTGGTATAACCCCTTTGGATGTCAGTATGGCAATTTCTTAGAAAATTAGGAAATAACCTTCCTCAAGACCCAGCAATACCACTTTTGGGTATATATCCCAAGGATGCTCAATCGTACCACAAGGACATGTGCTCAACTATGTTCATAGCAGTATTGCTTGTCATATCTAGAACCTGGAAACAATCTAAATGCCCCTCAACAAAAGAATGGATAAGGAAAATGTGATACATTTACACAATGGAGTACTACACAGCAGAAAAAAAATGACATCTTGAATTTTGCAGGAAAATGGATGGAGCTAGAAAACATTATTTTGAGTGAGGTAACCCAGACACAGAAAGACAATTATCACATGTACTCACTCATAAGTGGATTTAAAACATAAAGAAAACCAGCCTAAAAATCAAAACCCCAGAGAACTTAGACAACAATGAAGACACTAAGAGAGACATACATAGAGCTAATCTACATGGGAAGCAGAAAAAGGCAAGATCTTCTTCTTTTTTTTTAATTTTTTATTGAGAAAAAGAAAAAAAAAGTTTCCGCCTCCTCCCAGCCTCCCATTTCCCTCCCCCTCCTCCCACCCTTCTCCCCCTCTCCGCACTCCTCTCCCCCTCCCTCTCCAGTCCAAAGAGCAGTCAGGGTTCCCTGCCCTGTGGAAAGTCCAAGGTCCTCCCCCCTCCATCCATGTCTAGGAAGGTGAACATCCAAACTGGCTAGGCTCCCACAAAGCCAGAACTTGAATTAGGATCAAAACCCAGGGCCATTGTCCTTGGCTTCTCATCAGCCCCCATGTTCAGAGAGTCCGGTTTTATCCCATGCTTTTTCAGTCACAGTCCAGCTGGCCTTGGTGAGCTCCCAATAGATCAGCCCCACTGTCTCAGTGGTTGGGTGCACCCCTCGTGGTCCTGACTTCCTTGCTCATGTTCTTCCTCCTTCCGCTCCTCATTGGGAACTTGGGAGCTCAGTCCGGAAGGCAAGATCTTCTGAGTAAATTGGGAACATGGGGACTTGCCAGAGGATTGAAGGGGAGGGGAGAGGCAGGGAGGGGAGCAGAGAAAAATGTAGAGCTCAAAAAATCAATAAAATAAAAAACTTTAATAAAAAAATAAAAATGTAAGGTATACTTAAGAAATATATTAATAGATACTCATCTATAGTAGTCAATCTTATTGTCATGTTAGTTTGGATTTCTAAATATATAGAGATATATTTCAGTTAGATCTTCAAATCTTTCAGAAACCTTCAGAATATGGCATTAAATGTTTTAATAACTTAGGACTTTCCATGACAACGAGACACATTTGCTCTTGGCAGCACCAGCTACTTCAAGAGGAAGAGTGGCATCGAGAAGGCTCCTCATGGAGTTTGTTAGCCATTTGGGCAAAAAACTGCTCTTGCCAGAACTGTTTGACTGGACATGCAGGACCTGTAGAGAAATGACTGCTGGACTTGTCTAAAGGTGAGATGATCTTTCAGGGTTCCTGCTTCATGAAAGAGTCTGTGAGACATTCTGGAGGATACAGGAGAAAGTGACAGACAAACTGCCAATATAGGTGGAACTGTCTTTGAAATTTTCTGCTTCATAGAAAAGTATGTCAGATACTCTGGGCCTGTAGGGTGAAGATGAAGTCCCCAATGGTACAGAAAAACTTTGCGTGACTGTACAGGCAGCCAAATGTTTCTGTCAATTCTAGAGTTTGGAAGTTGCTTACAATTCACTTCCTGTTTACTTAGGAAATTTTATATCCTTCTGGAATCTTTGATGGAGTTGAAGAATAGATAGTTATTATTATAGTTTTCTTTAGTTATGATAAAAGATAAAGTATATATAAATATTGTAACTAATTCTTGCTTGATAATTGTTTTGTTATATGTAATTTTACTATGTTAAAGTTAAAGCCTTGCTTTTTGTTTAAACAGAAAATGGGAGGTGATGTGGGAGTTTCTTCTGTGTGCTGTGATTACTACTAATGAATAAAGAAACTGCCTTGACCTGTTGATAGGGCAGAACTTAGGTAGGCAGGGAAAACAGAACTAAATGCTGGGAGAAAGAAGGGTAGAGTCTAGAGATGCCCTGGAGCCGCCAGAGTAAGATGTGCCAAATTTTTGATTGTAAGCCACTGTCACATGGCAATATACAGATTAATAGAAATGGGTTAAATTAAGATATAAGAGTTAGCCAATAAGAAGCTAGAGCTAATGGACCAAGCAGTGATTTAATGAATATAATTTCTGTGTTATTATTTCAGTTCTGGGTGGCCAGGACGAACAAGTGCCTCCTCTTACATTCATCACTGTCTTCTCACCTTAGTTGGTCACCAGACATACAAGTGGTTCAAAGATATGCAAACAAAAATACCTATGAATATAAAATACATAAAATCTGAAAATAAAAATGTTTGAGGGACTTGGGAAATGACTCAGTGAGTAAAGCAATTTTCATTTGAGTATGAAGATTTGAGTTGGATTCCGCAGAACCCAAATATCAGTCAGGCACAGCAGTCAGTCTGGAATCCCAGTGTTCTCTAGTGAGATCTGAGGTTATGACAAGAAAATTCATGGAAGCTCTTAGGCCACACAGTGGCTAACAAAAAGGAGGCTGATGATGGAGGTGGGTCTTGTATCTATCTCTTGCTTTCATTGGTTAATTAATAAAGAAAACTGCTTGGCCCTGATAGGACAGAAAATTAGGTAGGCAGAGTAGAGAGAACAGAATGCTGGGAGAAAGAAGCCGAGTCAGGCAGTCGCCATGATTCTCCCACTTCAGACAGACGCAGGTTAAGATCTTCCCTGGTAAGCCACCTCGTGGGCTACAAAGATTATTAGAAATGGGTTAGATCAATATGTAAGAGCTAGCCAATAAGAGGCTGGAACTAATGGGCCAAGCAGTGTTTAAAAGAATACAGTTTCCGTGTAATTATTTCGGGTAAAGCTAGCCGTGTGGGCAGCCGGGTGCCAGGAACATAGCCTGCCTCACCTATTACAACAGGCTGACACCTGAGGTTGTCTTCTGACACTTGGGATTTGGTCTGTAGCCCTTCCACCTTCACACACAAACACACATACACACACACATGTGCACGCTTGCTTGCACACACACACACACACACACACACACACACAGCTAAATAAGTTCTAAAGAAAAAGTTATAGAAAGCCAAGATTGTATTGTTGGCTTCCACTCAGGTTTGGTGAAGGTTTTTTGACAGATGGTATCACAATGGTTGGGACATGCATATCTGAAAATGCAATATGAGAACATGGGAAGCCAGAGAGCTGGGATATTCTGCTCTTGTTCTTTACATAACAATTCTCTCTCTCTCTCTCTCTCTCTCTCTCTCTCTCTCTCTCTCTCTCTCTCTCCCACGCCGCACACACATACAGATACCATAAAGTCAGTTTCATCAAATTCTTCTTGGGAGCAGCTTGTCCAGGCTTTCTTTACATCATCACACCATGAAGATTCCATGTCTTTCCTTCTGGCACTCAGGGAACAAAGCTGCTAGTACATGGAACCTTGGAGGCCACACTCAAACATCATCGGTCCAGAAGCAGTGAGATCATTGAAGTTCACATCACCTTGAAAAGTCACATTGATGACTTGACCCCTTGGTATAAGGAGGGACAGAGAACTTCACCCCTAAAATCTTCCTTCTTAAAAATGTAAGCCCAGGCTAAATAAAAGACTGTCTGTGGGTAGAGTTTTACAAAATGCCAGACCACTCTTCCTCAATTTGCCAGAGCCATCAAATGCAGAGCCAGACTGAGAGTCCCTATGGCCTGGGGAGACATAGTGATCAACCTCAGCAAGGAGCTTGAGTGGGACCTTAAAAAGGGAGTGCTCAGAAAAACATAAACAGATGAAAATCCAGGAAAGGATAGCTTTTAAACTGTAAAAATATCTCAGTGTAGGATGACTTTTAATTTGTAATAATATCTCAGCGTAGGATAAATTTTAATTTGTAGTAATATCTCTGTGTTGGGTTTGAGCTGTGATACATGCACCTTGGCATGCTATGTATTAAACAAGAAGCAGTGTTGGTGTGCTACACTATTTGCTGATTACCCATGAAACTAAAAAGTATTAAAAGATAGTTATTTATATATATTTTAAATGATGGCCACTCTCTATATAAATTTACTTCACATGCAAAGCCTTCCAGTTCCCTTGCTTGAGGCATGATGGTAAGAATTCCCCCAGACACCTTACTTCAGTGAAGACAGTTTTATGCTGAAAATAATGTTGCAAGAAATGGATACACATTAAATTATTCTTTAATCCCTGCCATCAGGAAGACAAACCTTCATGTAACACGACTGTGACTGTTTACCTCGAGAATATTCTTGACTGACAACACACTGTGAAAGTTAACTTCACAGTTCCTGGGACAGAATAAATAGATCTAAAACACTGAGCTCATGCAGAGATGGGGCTTGCTATGGTGCTTTCAGAGCTTAATTGAAAAGCATAGTCACCATGAAGGTAATTGGAGCTATGACTCCAAATCTTTTTGAGAAATCACCATCTGTAACCAGCTTTTACTTAATTTATTCCTAGCTATTTCATATACATCAAAAAGGAAAAAGGAAAAGGAAATGGGATACACTGGAAAGTAATGAAATCTGAAGTCATTCTTTTTTTCTATTAAGTAGATCTGTAACCATTGGTACTGCCCCTATCCTTTTGATCCCTTTCTTTCAGATTTTCACTCAGGAGGTACTTTCCCAATAAGGTGATTTTCTTTTTTTAAAGTGGTTCTGGCCCCAGGTTTCCCTCTTGTAGGATCCACCTTCTCCATCTTGAAGCTAAGTGCAGTCAAATGCTGAGTCGTGTGCCTTGTGCATGAAGCAGAGACCCATTTGAGACAAGTAATCGTTTCTACTGTGTATTGCTTATCTTCCAATGGGAAGGAGGGAGACAGACAGGGAGAAAGAGAGGGCAGAGACAGAGATTGAGATTATGTGTGTGTAGTCATTTTATAAGGTTTTTTTTTTATATAATTTTGTTTTACTTTGCTTTAGCAACAGGACCTCCTAGGTAGCCCAAACTGGCCTCAAACTTGTGATCATTCTGATTCTGCCTTTTATGTGCCACATGATCCTGACTTGAATTTAAAACCTTAAAGCTAAGTATGTCACTTTTTCCATTATCAATCTGAAGCCGAATGATAACATCTTTATTGATAACAATTGATTGACTCTAATATTGTAGGTTCCTTGGAACATTATGTTCTACCTCTGACCATATCATGCTGAGAGAGAGAGAGAGAGAGAGAGAGAGAGAGAGAGAGAGAGAGAGA
>JABTXL010012406.1:19235644-19257125 GCA_025134845.1 Neodon shergylaensis
GAGAGAGAGAGAGAGAGAGAGAGAGAGAGAGAGAGAGAGAGAGAGAAATTGTCAGCAATTAGCAGATTTATATGTACACCTTAAGGTTTGGCCAGTAGGTCTAGCTCCTTAAAAAACTGACTCTATTGAAATCCATAATTCAAATTTGTCAAGGCAAATCATTTATTCTTAATGTAACTTGATATATATATATATATATATGTTTGAAATTGAAATTGAAAGATCTGATTTTTAAAGTATTAGCAACTTGTTAGGGTTTAATTTCTAACAGAATATTAGTGAAATGTTTGGAACTATTCTTAATAAGGTTGTGAAGGGCTCAGTCTCCCAAGGCTCTAAGATGGTATCCCAGGGAAAAATATACATCATCCTGATTTTTCTTTCAGGTGCATTCGAGAGAAGCTTTTGAAAGATACTGTTAAGATGTCTGAGGGTAGTGTTAGAATGCTCATAGAACCTCCGCCATCAGAAAGGGGACTTTACAACCTTTACAGAGTAAAAGGGTTAGTACTTTGACCAATCCTTATGGTTTTGTCATTATAATGGAAGAATTGAGTCCTACCAGAGAAACATAAGGGCATGATGTCTGTCATAATGGACATTTGTCTGGTCCCTCTTCCTAACACTTGCTTTTAACCCATGTCCTTGTCTCACCATTACCAGGAAGGGTTATGCAGACTCACTCATTTGAGAAAGGTCTATTGCAAGGCGAGCAGGCTCATCTCTCTACCTGCTAGCTGTTATGAAAGTCCAAGAAAGACTGGTTTCAGAGAACTGACTTCTCTCTTGAGGTTCTTGAGTCAGTTATTCCTCTTTGTGTCTTCCCATGAAGTCACCAGCTCATTTCTGTAGTGAACTTTGTGAGGCAGACTGATTCTTAGCCTCTATGACTACTCTACTAGAGTAGCTCTCAACATGTGGGTAGTGACCCCTTTGCGGGGGTCAAATGACCCTTTCACAGGGGTCAACTAAGACCATCAGAAAACCCAAAAGTTGCGTTATCATTCATAATGGTAGCAAAATTACAGTTATGAAGTAGCAATGAAAATAATTTCATGGTTGGTTATCATCATAGCATGATGAATATAGTAAAGGGTCTCAGCATTAGGAAAGTTGAGAATCACTGGTTTACCAAAAAGCAACTGTTCTAAGGCCCTGTTCATTTTCTCAGGGCTTGTTGAAGTTACAGAGAAGGAAGAACAGTTTTTATGCAGGATTTAATTTTCTTTCTGGATTAAGAAAATAATCCATATTTATCCTTATTTGAATACATAGTTGGGGACAGAAGAACATGATGATGAAGATATTACAAATAGGGGGTCATTCATGGACATTGTGATCACTCACACTAGGTACTATTTTTGCCTGCCTGACATTGATTCCTGTGGTTTGGGAAAGATTTCACTGGTTTCCTTGAGAGGTTGGGCATGCCAGAGCTTTCTGATAGCTGGAGCTATATGACAAATTCCTGTCTATTACAGTCCTGAGATCACATTGCATGGTGTAAACAGAACATAGGAAATGGCCTGGGAAATAAACAAGTTCCTCTTCCTCAGGTCTAGGGCTTTGCTGATACATGAATGTGTAATCCAAGTTGAATTAATAAGGGCCTGTGTTGGGTCTTTCCTGGTATAATCTAATGAAGGCAGTTTTTCTCATTATACTGAGGACTGCCATGGTTTGTGACAATGGCATGATCTCCAAGAAGCACAACTCAAGAAGGAGACAATAGTCTGATGCCCTGGTGATGTTGATTATTTTTATCTAACACTAGTACTGTTTGTCACCTTTCCGAGACATGAACCAATGAGTACCACACTTTTAAGCCCAAATCAAGGAGAATCCCTATTTTCAAGGAGGGGAGTTTGACATTTACTTATTTAGAAATAAACAATGAGAGGGATGTTTCAGAAAATAAAGAATGTGAGATACAAATAAACATGATCTTAGGTTTATTCTTCACTTAAGGATTATGGCATCATATTAAAGTATTATGTACTGGTTTTTAGCCTTGCTTTTAAAGTGTGCTAATTGTGAAATAATTAATAATAAAATATTTAACCAGTTCTCCTAACTTTATAGGAAATCAGCTGCAGAAAATTTACCATAGGAATGTGCAACTGTATTCTTTGGCTTGCTTTAAAGCTTTTCATTCTTCTGTTTTGGACAGAAATCATTAAAAGTGCTGACACTGACTATAACTCTGTCATCATTTTGTTTCTGGAGGCCTGAGTATGTGTGTGTTTGTGAGTGTGCACATGTGTGTGGAGGCCAGGAGTCAACTCCGGTGTTGTTTCTCAGGCACCATAGACCTTGAGTTTGGAGACTTGGTCCCTCCGTCGTGTCTGAGGCTCACAAATTTGGCTAGGTTAACTGCTCAGCAAGCCCCAGGGACCTGCACATCTGTGTCCCCCCATCACTGGCATTACAAGTCCAATGTCCCATACCCACCCCCAATGCCTGATTTTTATGTTGACTCTGGAGTGTGAACTCAGGCTCTTCTACTTCCATGGCTGAAGTAACATCCTCCCGAGGTGCTTAATCATCATTTCAAAGGTGGGTCTTTCTCTGTTTCTCGGAAGATCTACTGAGACATATTGAAGAGGAAGGTATTGATTCCAAGTACTGAGGAACAAGCCTAGTACATACACATGGTTTTACTCAACAAGAACTCTCCCAGGTTCAGTTGAATAAATTGGAATACTGCTGGTTACATTCCCCTCCTTTCAGGCCAGCTAAACGATTAAGTGTTTTCTTTAAAGATGCATGTGAATATTAGTGAATATCTGTGCTGGTTATTCTTGGGTGTCTACTTTACTACACCAGGAATGAACTACAATCCAGAAATGGAGAGCACACCTGCGACAGATTATTTTTGCTTGGTTTGAAGTGGGTGGATCCACTTCTAGTCCGGACCTTTGAGGTAAGAAGACATCTGCCTTTGAACTAGATCTTGAGTCAAGAAGACACACTTTTAATCTGGGTCAAGCCTTCTGCTGGAAGCCTAAATAAGGACATAAAAGAAGGAAGTTTTTGCTCTTTTCCTTGTTAGCAAGTCCATTTCTTCATTGGCATTGAAGCCTACTTCTTTGGGATAACAGCATACACCGATGATCAGCTGAGATATTCAACCTTGTGGATTTTTGGACTTTCCATGTACTGCTAGCCATTGTTAGATTAGCCTGTAAGTCATTCCAATGAATCTCCTGTGTGTGTGTGTGTGTGTATACACACACACACATAATATATATATATATATATATATATATATATATATATATATATATATAGAGAGAGAGAGAGAGAGAGAGAGAGAGAAATACATTTATTCTATAAGTTTTGTTACTCTAACTCTAGAGAACCCTGACTAATACAATATCTAATTAAATGTAGTTGGAAAATCTGACCAAATTGATTTCAGCTAACAGTATGCAGGAGTAACTGCATATTGTACCCTCAACATGATGGATGCTCCTAGGCAGATATCTTGTCCTGCTAGTGCTCGGGTGAATGTGTGAATGTCTCTTACTCTGACCATGGTCCTTTTCATTTGCTTAGTCTTTCTTTCACTATTTGGAAGCCATGTTGCTGTGTCATTGTTAAATGAAGCTGTAGTGTTTCCAGTGATCTTTGAAGGTGATCATACTCACCCCCCCCCCATACAAAGAAAATTACATTTAAAGTGTTTGCTTTGACTTTGGCTTTGGGAAATGTTGTATTATGTGTTGAAGAGAGCAGAGGGCTGTGTTCCTGCCACCCAGCTCTTGGCTGCCTGGCTAGCTTATGCCCCAAAATAACAACACAGAAACTGTATTCTTTTAAACACTGCCTGGCCCATTATATCTAGCCTCTTCTTGACTAACTCTCACATCTCGACTAACCCATTTCTAATAATCTGTGTAGCACCACGAGGCAATAGCTTACCAGGAAGGATTCTAGCCTACGTCCATCTTGGGCCGGAGCTTCGTCACATCTGTCTGAGGCGTCTTACCTCACTGCCTTCTTCCCCCCAGAATTCTGTTCTGTCTTCCCCGCCTACCTAAGTTCTGACCTATCAGGCCAAGCAGTTTTCTTTATTGATTAACCAATGAAACAACAGATTGACAAATGACCTTCCCCCATCAATTATGTGCCATGGTTTGCTTTTCTTTGTTATGTTCCAGATGATTCTTGAATCTGTGGGCTTGTGACTTTTTGGCTTAGGACAGTTGCCAGTCATTATCTCTTAAAATACAATTTCTCTTCTTATTCTTTTTCTTCTTCTATTAGTGCTCATTTCATATACAAAACTTATTCATTGTAACTGAGAGTCTCCTATGTTCTCTGTATTTTCTACTTTAAAACAGAAAGAAACTCTTATCTACAATAACATCTTGATTGCAGGATATGCTAGGGTAATAGTGGCACAAGGTTTGTAGGAGCAACCAACTAATATATAATTTGACTTAAGATCCACTCCAGATGAAATCCACAACCAACACTGCTTGGGATAGAACCTGCAATTAGATAGCCCATGTGCCTGGGTAAAAATAATTGATATTAAAAAAAGAAAAAAATGTAGTGATAAATGACTTCTAATGATATTCTGCTCTCCTCACAGATCAGTACCTTGCTCAGACATCATCAGAGAAGCTTCCTCCTGTATAATATGGGAACAAATAAAGTCTCACTGTCACATATTACAGAGAGTGAGAAACCTTGTAGACTCAATCCTAAATGGGATGTCTCCAACAAATCCCTCAGAGTTCAGTGAACCCCTCAGAAGAGGAGACAGAAATAGTATAAGAACAAGAGGGAATGAAGGACCCAAGAAAACAAGGCTTATTAGTCAACACGAGCACACTTCATTTGAACTCACATAGTTTAAAACAACATGCACAGGGCTTTCATGAATCTGCACCAGGCCTTCTGACTATATATTATGATTTCCGGTTTCATGTTTTTTTATGGGATTCCTGAGTGTGCAAACTCTAGTGGGTTTCTAATGCTTGTGCCTTTTCTTGGATTATTTTCCTTCTGTTTGTTTGTCTTGTCCAAGTTTGATATCATAGTTTTTGTTTTATCTTATTAAATTTTTCTTTGTACATTCTTTAAAAATGAATGAATGAATGAATGAATGAATGAAACCTAGCCTCTAGGGTGAAGTTTAACAACTAAACTGTCACTTATACCTGCTGGGAGATGAAAAATAAGTTATATCCAATAGAGTGAAACTGGGTATAACAACTACTCCAGGACAGGTGACGTTGACCAACATTTAAACTCGACAGGCTTTTTTTTTCCTGTACTTTTATTTGTTTACAATTTGGTGCTTTTGCTATTGTTGTTTGTTTGATTTGTTTTTTTTTTCTTTTTCGATGTAGTTTTGGTTGTGTTTTGGGATGTTTGTTGTTGTATTGGGGTTTTGTTTGTTTTGGGGGAAAGAACTTAAAGTTGGGTGGTTAGTGATGGGGAGAGGATCTTGAAGAATTTGGGGAAGGGAAGAATGTGATCAAAATACATTTAAGTTTAAATAATAAAATATATAAAAATAAAGAAAACTAACACACCCCTAAAAGAAACAAAGCCCTCTCTAGAACATAAAAGTGTCTACTCCCCTACTTTTCGACCAGCTGTCCTCTTACTGTTCATCTCATCTGGTATAAAACTTAATGTTTATTCCTCATTGTAATTACTATATTTTTTCAACTCTATCTTTTTATGTGTCTTTTTTCTGTGGAAATTCTTATCTTCTAGTTTTTAACTTTGCTTGCATGTGTGACTGTGCACCACATACATGAATGACACTCACAGAGACAAGAAGTGGGTGTGGGAGTTACCTATAGTTGTGAGTTACCATGTGGATGCTGGGAATTGAATCTAGGTTATCCAGATGAGCAGCCAGTGCTCTAAGCTCTGAGCTACTTTTTCAGTTCCTCTTATTTTATTTTGGTATATTTTTATTTGTGACAGGATCTTGCAGAGTCTTGCAGCCTGTGATTCCTGGGCTAATGTAAGACTCCATCGTAGGCTTCCAAATACTTGAAGCTGTAGGTTATAGGCAGGTCTCACAAGGTTCAACTCAGTATTAATAAGTCTAGCAATTGAGTTACCTCATGGATTTGTTACTATGTTTCTCCTGCCACTTCTGTATATCATTGTTTTATTTTATATTTATATTATATTTTAAATCATATATTTAATTTCTAGATGCCATTTTAATGATGTGTATATACGTTTATTTATACAAGTACTCTGATGACCCTTTCTAGTGGGACCATTCACTTTTGTGTTTGTGTGACAGTCTTCAGAGTCTACATATGTCACTGTAGCTCTTAAAGCAGGCTGGGTCTGCTCTGAGGCTTTGTTGTTGCATTGTTTGGTCTTTTCTTTTCTACCTCATACACTCTCATTCTGCTGCATGCCGTCAACACTGATGCCTTTGTGTAGGCAAAACATCAAAGGTAAAAGTGGGGCAGTACAGAAAACTTCCTTGAGTTGTCTTGGATGTTCTATTTGTCCAAAATTTTAGTGTTCAGTTTCTCTAACTGCCAGATGCAGCTTAAAACTTGACACAGTTTCTCCTTCTCAGTCACCAGGCGTTGCTGTGCTTTTAGCCTCTTTATTGGTACCAAATACTACAAATGCCTGGAAGGAGAGAAAAGCACAACACTGAGTTCTTCTCATAGCATCCCCCACCTTCCAGAACAACTGTCCTCACTGCTCTGGCAACCTGTCTATTCCTTACAATTGCTTTAAAAAAAATCTGGGTTTTCCAGAGAATTTGGTAGAAGAGTTGATCAGATATCATCTCAGGGTTTGAAGCAGTAGTCTCCACACACCTTCATTCTGCACACTGATTGACATGTGGTACTTGAGCATCAAGGCCTTTGATTCTTTACACTGAGTGAATACTTTATAATTTTTGTTAAAATCCCATTTTCATTTATAGAAATATTCTAAAAGTTTGATGTTAAATCGATTAGTGTTTTCCTTTAAGACTCCAGCTAATGTTTGAAAGCAGTTTTTCTAAAACCTCAGTCACACCTTCCTGTCCCTGACTTTTGTTTCTTTACGTTAATATTTAAGTTTAAAATTTATCTTAATTTTCTTTCACAGAGTGTTTTGGAATTCTCCTTCCCCCCAATTATTAAACAATCATTTGAAAAAATCCATCTTTCTTCCTTACTGTCTTGAAAATCTACTTTCTGCAGGTTGAAAATTGTGAGATATAGTTTGTTTCTGAACTTTCATTAGTTTGACTGTGATTAAACATGCCATGTCTGCATTCATAACTGAACTTCAGTAATTCACTGCACTCTGCAATAGTTCAAGTAATTTCTCTCTTTCGCCCATTTCTTCTTGGCTGGTCACATAAGGATGTCTTTGAGATGATAGAAGTAGTAACAACTTGGGTTACAGTGGCAATGATGGCAATACAGGACAAGGCCAGAGGAGTGGCCTTGAGGACTGTCACCCATAGAGCTTGGAGGATTTCAAGACTGCCAGAAATGTCTGCTCATGCATGACTTTAAGCCTTCTAGCATGACACTCTTAAAAATGGTGGAATCATTAACTTTATGATTGAGATTTTAGAAAAAATATATTGTGAAATACAGGGAGGTCCTCTGTGTGAAGAGCAGAAAAGGGACAGAGTAAGTAAGTATAAAAATCCAGTGATATAGTGGAATCTTCTAGCTTTGACTAGAAGGACAGAGACTGTAGTTGAAAGTTAAAGACATCAAGTGAAATGCAGCACTGATTACATACTAAATAAAATTTACTGTGGCACCAACTCTATAAATGTATTATTTTCAAGAGGCAGCCCTTTCCATATTTTAAAGTCATATGACATATGCCACTAGGCTATAAACAGTGTTTGTAGTCAAGTGAGAGGCCCAGACTTAGACAAGAAGAGAATAGACGACATTTATATCAAGCTTGGGAGATTTAGGGGACAAAATGTTTTAAGTGATAATGTAGACAATACTGGCAGAAAACATTTGATGCAATTTGCCATTTAACTCTGGTTTTGCATGGAATGAAGGTTGGCAAATTGTTATAAGGGCCAAATGTGATTAGAAAGAGTAGAAAGGATTTTGGTAGGTGTTATACCATGGCCAGGCTTAAGTCCAGAATCCAGTCTGTTAGTAGAGTAAGCAACTCCAGCATATTTCAGCTCTACTCACTTAAACCAATCGTTTTTTTTTATTTGCCTACAAAACCCATAGATACTCTCACTTCATATTGTATGTGCAACCTCTAAAATAGTGTTTGAATTTAGTACAAAGAAAAGAAAGCAAAGAAACTCACAATAAGCTGACTCTCTTCACAGGTGAGCCATCTTGAAGAATGTGAGTTTGGATATCTGGTGTTACCTCTCATTTGCCATATTGTGTTATGAGCAAGGGGGAGACATTCCCCCTTTGCCCCTTACCACCTGTGTCAGGTGAGAGAGCTGGCCCTGAGGTCATGAGTACCCATTAGCTGGTATGGAGGAGGGAGCAATGTCCTCCTTTACCTTTTCCTCCCTGTGCCAGGCCAAAGAGTGGGTCCCTGTATCATGATAGTGAAGGAGCTGGTCCTGGCCCTCACTGACTGTAGCTCTAGGGAGAGCAGGCCCTGCACCTCACCTGGGCAGCACAGTAATGCTGACTCTGTTGATAGAGGGTGCCAGTGAGGTGAGCTGACCCTGAGAATATGAGCATGAGAAATATAACCCAAGCCCTCATCTTCCATATGGTGGCTGGAGGAAGGAGAGACACCCCTGCTGGTGAGCTGTCCCTGAGGTAGCAAGAGCGAGAGAACTGGCCCTGCCTCTCACCAGTTGCACCACTTGGCAGAGTGGTCTCTGCATCTGATCTGGGCAACACAGTAAAGCTAGCTCTGGTGGTATAGTTGTGGGTGTGCCAACCCTGAGGGTGTGAAATCAGGAGAACCAACCTCACCCTTGCTGCTTGCTGCAGGGGTTGAGCTAGGCAGATGGTGCTGGAGATCTCACCCTGGTGTTGAGGATGAGGGAGAGCTGGCAGGCTAACCAATCCAGCAACCACCCAGGTCCAGAACCAGGGCTATATGAGTTGGTAATCCCAACATTGACTCCATCTACAGACTGGTCCTGAGGACCTAAAGTTGCAGGACCTCTATGACACAGGGCAACAGCAGGATATCCAAGAGGATTCCCAGTGAGGGTACAGTATCAAGGTTGGAGGCCTTGAACTAGGCCACTGACTTGGTATAGTGAACACTTGAAATTAAGACATATGGATAATAGGGTATACTATGTGACTCACAATGTCACACTACAGCTTCCACAATGAGATTTTTCTTTTCTTTTAGATTTTATTTTGTTTTATCTTGTGGGGGAGGTTCCAAGGGCACAGGATGATGTGAAAAGATGTGGAAATAAATGTGATTGAAATGCATGATGTGAAATCCACTATGAATTGTGTTAGAATTTTGATAGGGGTTGCATAGAATCATCTGTAGATTGCATTTGGTAATTTTGGAAAATGTGTTAATAAAAATTTTCCATTTTTATTATGTTGATCCTACCTATCCAAGAGCATGAGGGATCTTTCTATTTTCTGATATCCTCTTCAATTTCTTTTTCCAAAATCTTAAAGTTCTTGTCATACTTGTATTTCATTTGTTTGGTTAGAGCTACCCCATCATATTTTATATTATTTGTGGCTATTGTCAAGGGTAATGTTTCTCTGATTTTTTTCTCGGCCCATTTATCATTTGTATATAGGAAGGATACTGATTTTTCGATTTCATCTTTTATCCTGCCACATTACTGAAGGTGTTTATTAGCTGTAGGAGTTCCCTGGTAGAATTTTTTTGGGTCACTAATGCATACTATCACATCATCTGCAAATAGAGACAGTTTGACTTCTTCCTTTCCAATTTGTATCCCCTTGATCCCCTTTTGTGTCTTACTGCTGTAGCTAGAACTTCAAGTACTATATTGAATAGATATGGAGAAAGTGGACAGCTTTATCTTGTTTCTGATTTTGGTGGAATCACTTTGAGTTTCTCTCCATTTAGTTTGATGTTGGCTGTCAGCTGCTGTAAATTGTCTTTATTATGTTTAGGTATGTTCATTGTATCTTTGATCCCTCCAAGACCGTTATCATGAAGGGGTGTTGGGTTTTTGTGGAAGAAAGGGAGAAAAGATTATATGAGTGGGGGGTGTGTGTATCAATAACATGACTGGAAAGCCATAGAGACAGCTGAGCAGATGGAGCTCATGGGAATTCACAGACTCTAGGCTGACAGCTGTACAGCCTTCATGGGAAATAACTAGACCCTCTGCATATGGATCACAGAGTGTAGGTTGGTCTGTCTGAGGGGACCCTGGAAGTGGGACCAGGATCTCTCCCTGGTACATGAACTGGCTTTTCAAACCCATTCCCTATGATGGGATGCCTTGCTCTGCCTTGATGCAGGATGGAGGTGGTTGGTCCAGCCTTAACTTAATGTGCCAGACTTTGTTGGCTCCCCATGGGAAGTCTTATCCTTTCTGAGGAGTGGCTAGGGGGTTGGCTGGGGCTAGTGGGAAAGGAGAGAGGGGAGGGAGGGTTAACTGTTGTTGGTATGTAAAATGCATTTAAAAATAAATTTAAAAAAATCTAGTCAAAGACAAAAAAAATTCCACAAAGAAACAATAAAAGTTAAATTAGGAAAAGAAAACCAATAACAACAAATCTGCTTTAAACTGGATGTGATGACACATGCCTGTAATTCCAGCACATGACACATGTCTGTAATCCAAACACATGACACATGCCTGTAATCCAAACACATGACACATGCCTATAATCCCAGCACATGACACATGGTTATAATCTCAGCACATGACACATGCCTGTGACGCCAACACATAACACATGCCTGTAACGCCAACACATGACACTTATCTGTAACCCCAACACATAACACATGTCTGTAATTCCAACACATGACATGACACATGCCTGCAATCCCAGCCCAGCAGCAGAGGATTGGCAAGAGTTTAAGTCCAGTCTACCCTTCAGAGTGATAATTGTTTAAAAAAACAAAAAACAAAAATGAAAACAAACAAAGACTGATTTTGAAAGTTAAAGATTAGTTTTCACAAGGTTTCTCTTGCTTCCTTTGGCTTTGGGCATTTTTAACTTTAAACTTTGATCGTCAGAGCAGAATTGTGGAATTTGGGGCTTGTGCAGATTATTTAGTTAGTTTTTAAATCTACATTTAACCAGCAAGTGAGTTCTGAAGAGGAAATGTTTGCGAGTGGGAAGCCGTGCGAATCCCAGGAGTCATGTTTCTAAGCACTGCCCTTAAAGACTTTCCTTCACACTGTGGAGGCCAGAAAGCTCCCATGGTCTACCGCAGTAATTCCTGAGCCACTTTTCATATAGCACTCTCCCCCGCCCTCCTTTAAGGTTCAGCAAAAATTTTAATGTGAAAAGATAAAAGTGGTTTCCCACCCTCTTCTGAGGATCAGATTTCTAAAAACAGCTGACATGGGCCTCTTTTGTAATCAAGTTTAATATAAAAGCACCAAGAGTATGCAAATAAAACACCAAGCTAAACTCCAGATGCAGAGAGGTAATGCACTGATGTCATGCCACCCTTAAGATAAGAGACTGCTCTTGCCTGCTGGCCATGTGCAGTGGTCACACCACAGGTGCCTGTGTCTTCACAGTCTCACCACCACTGTGGGTGCACAGGCATTGGCAACTTGCCAACCTCATTACTTTGGGTAGTGACAGTTCAGACAAACACACCCCACCCCCACACCTGCTTCAGTGTCAGAAGGAAATGAAGCCGCAAGAAGAAGAACAAGGGCTTTACCCACTCTGCCTCCTGCCTGTTCTCGGCCTTCCCCTGCTCTAGTTGTTCCTCCTGGGCTTGGCTGCAGTGTGACATCCTCTCTGCCCCAGGTAGAAAGTGTGAAGAGTAACCACTGCGGACAAGTACCTGTCCACCTAGGGTTGTTCTGCCCCGGTTTGGCTCCCCTTTGACATTCTGCCTGCTGGAGGGAGGAATTATGAGCAAAGAAAGCGACTGCAGACAATTGACATCCAGAAGCCACAAGTTTCTGTAAAAATCAGATCTGCACACCAACCAAGACAGCGCCATGGCGGTATCGCTGGAAGAATTTGTTCACTCCCTTGATCTAAGGACCCTTCCCAGGGTCTTAGAAATCCAGTCAGGCATCTACTTTGAAGGTAAGCATTTGTCTACTTTTTTAATTTGCTGCAAAGTTTTTATAAAAGTCTCTTGGGAATTTGTGGGAGTGATTTTAATAAAGAATACGTGAAGGGCTGTGTATGTGGCCTAGCGTGGTGATTAGGTTCGAACCTCATTGTACCCACAAACACAAATCTTGAGTTTTCCAAAGGAAAGGTGAGCACACACACACACACGCACATACACACAAATGTAACAAACTGTTGAATAGTGGAGACCCAGCAGCTGGTGAAGGAGGGAGAAACTAAGGCTCTAGTTGATGGTAATATCCAACAATGTGAACTGGGATCCTTTTTTTTGATAAGAATTCAACAAGTCAACACACATGATGTGCTTCTTCTGCCTACTCTCTGAACATTGTTGTGATTGGGTTAAAAAAGGGGGGGAGCATAAAATGGCATTTAAAATAGGTACAAAATGGGCATTTGTCAGATGTAGCAGGCAGTGATGGCACAGGTCTTTAATTCCAGCACTTGAAAGGTAAACACAGGCCAGATGTCTGACTTCAAGGCTATCCTGGCCTACAGAAGAAATTTCACGATGACCAGGGCTACACAGAGAAATCCTGTCTCAAAAAGCAAACAAACAACAACAAAGATTTCGTTCCCTGTAATAACGCATGTTCTGCACCTGATTAGGACAGAACAGACTGAGCTATGATAAAGTGTTGGTTAGGTGTATCCAAAAAAATGTCGTTGATACTTGTTTCTAGATTATTCAAGAAAAAAACACAAAAAGGAGAAAAGAACAGCTGAATTTGCTTTGCTTCACCCAAAATGAATGTGATATCAAAGGCACAATCCTTACAAATAAGCACTTCCAAGTTCAGGAGGACTTCTAAGCTTGCCTTGCATTTATGCTCCTCTTTCTGTAGTGACCCCACTAAACTACATAAGTGGTGGCAAATTCTGTGTAAAGATACAGAAATTAGCACCTATTGCCCACAAAATTCCTCTAAAACTCTGTGTTGAAGAGTTAAAGTTCACTGAAAATTATTGAAAACTAGGCTGGTGAATTTTGGTATAGCTTACTACTTTAAGGAAAATTCCCAATATGTTTTCTAGCATTTTAAAGTTAGTTTGATTACATATAAAGTACTGAAAAACATTTTCTAGGTAGATACCTGTTTCTGCTTATAAGAACAGGAGAATTAAAGCAAAACAAAGAACTGGGTCTACTGAAAGTATTAGGAAATTAAAGAATGGTTGGCTTTCCCACTTACAGCCTATCCCTGACTTCCCATGGTTCGATTTCCATTTTTTTTTGACTTTGCAGTATAGTAGAAATGCACAGCCATTCTGGTTTTCTTTTTTTATTTTAAGTACAGTAGTCAATCAGTTACATGGGGCACTAAACACTTGGTTTTGAAATGGGCATTTTGTAGCAGGCAGAGGCTGAACATGTCTTTAATCCCAGTACTCTGGAGGCAGAGGTAGGCAGATCTTTGAGTTCGAGGTCAGCCTGGTCTACAAAAAAAAGTTCCAGTCCAGGGTTGCACAGAGAAACCCTGTCTAAAAGAACAAACAAACAGCAACAACAAAGGAATTGATTTCCTTCGCTGTTCTAATGCATGTTCTATATGTGATTAGGATAGAATAGATTGAGCTGTGATCATGAGTTGGTTAACGTATGCAATGTATTTGGGAGTTTCCAGTGGGTTTATCAAGATGTATCCCTATCACAAATTAGGAAGCAATTATTCAGTTTTACCATACCAAAAAAAAAAAGGTTGATACATGCACACCTTCCTACCTCCATACTCCCGAGTTTGTACTAGTCGCCCTCAGAGTTTACTTAAGTTTGTGAACTGATATTTGGAATTAGGCCATCTTTCATCACATCTACTCCCTTTCACACCAGAATTTACACTTCTAAGCCATCCATCCATTGCTTCTCATCTCACGGTTAATGCTTTTAGGGCTTTACAGAAGAAGTCTTTCTGTATACCTATGAAGAATTGTTTTGTAACAGCTTCACAGTTTCAGATTTTATATTTGGTCCTTCGTTTATTTTCAGGTTGCATTGCTATGAGATGTAGAGGGATCCAATTTTACATTTTTTTTTACAAGTTAGGTCAGATTTCTCAGTACCATCAGATAATATACTCACACATGCATCCTTTGTCGTGGAAATAAATACCTCTTCTGGTCTGTTAGTTGATGTTTTCATTATTTGTGCCCAATCATTTGATTTTTTTTCTGAATGACAGCTGAGAGATTAGTGTTAATATATGTTCAGGGTGACTCTGATTCCCTTGTGTTTGCTCCATATTCTAAAGCTGACTTAGCTGTTCAGAGACTTAAGTGCGTTTAAAAAATAACAACTACTTCTCTAGGAAATCTAACAAAGAGCTTTCTTAGATTGTCTTGGTTTTATATGTTAACTTAAAGAAACAGTAAGTTGTTTCACAAAAGAAACTTGATCCATTACTGTCTTCTTCCTTTATACTTTATTACTATGTTATCACTTAATTGAAATGAATTTCCACAGTAAGTACATCCATGTAACAGTCACTCAAGAAATAGAAAAATAGTGCTCTAGAAGACACATCTTAAACACTTTTCAATTGTTATCTAGTTTCTTCCCCAAATTAACCAATATTCCATGACTTTTGTTTATTTATAAACTTCATGTAAATGAAAAATTATAGTATGTACTCTTTTGGCTGGCTTACATGTGTTGTAAAGTTAATCTATACTATTCTATACAATTTGTTTTCCTTTCCTTTCTTTTCTTTCTTTCTTTTTCTGTTTTTCATCTTCCTTCCTTCCTTCCTTCCTTCCTTCCTTCCTTCATTCCTTCCTTCCTTCCTTCCTCTCTTCCTTTCCTTCTTTCTCTCTTTTCTTATATCAGTACTGGGGACCAAAACTAAGGCCTTATGCATGCTACGCAAGTGCACTACCACTAGGCAATAGCCCCAACCCTCTTCTCACTTCTATTTTGCTACAGGGTCTTACTAAGTTCCATAGGCTGGCTTTGGACTCACTCTATAGCCCAGGCATGTCTTCAGGTAGCGACCCTCCTGCTCCAATCTACTGAGAACCTAGGTTTATAGGTGAAGGCCATCAGTTCTAGTAGTGTATAATAGAGTAGTGGATTAATAAACCAAAATTTACTTAGCCATTCTACTGTGGAATGACATTTGGGTTATTTCTACTTTAAAGTCATGGGTAGTGTATTATCATGAAATTCTCTTATACATCCATGCTCACAAGGATATTAAAAACAAGCAAAATGGCTATGTCTAATGGTGTGCATATTGTGCTTGATGGGTGGCGGAAGAAAAATTTCCTAAGCACTTGTTCAGTCTACATTTCCATTAGATGGCTCTGAAAGTTCCTGTTAACACACCTGATGATATTTTCTGTCACTGGTTATCTTGCTTTTAGTCTTTCTGGTAGGAACCCTGCAGGGATCCCAGGTTTTACTTCACATCTGCCTTCTGTCTAATGAAATCCAGGACAGATAGTCTTCTATCCCATGATGCTTGCAGATTCTCTTTAGGATACGGTTGCTGGGTCTGGCTCATTTATATTAAGGTTTATAAATTTGTGTTAATGACTCGATAATATATATATATACATATACATATATATATATATGATAATCAGTTTTCTGGTGTGAATATCTTTTCGTCTGTGAAGTTTACCATTTTCTTAGGAATACCTTTTCATGAGGGGAAGTTTTCAATTTTACTGTTAGAGTGATCAGTTTGCCATTACAATTCTATTACATGCTGCTAAAGAAATTTTTATTTATCATGAATTATGAAAATACTATGTTAGCCTCTTGAAATTCAATTATTTAGTCTTTGCTTTGTATCTGTGGTCTGCCTGAAATCAATTGTTTTGCATATACGCTATGACATGAGGGCCAAGATCTAGAGAGAGCTAATGAGTACAGTGAGATTGAAAGGAAAGAAAGTGAGACAGCATCTTACTATGTAACTCTGCTGGACGGGAATTCGCTGTTATGCACCAGGCTGGCATTGAACTCACGGAGACCATCTGCTTTCCACGTGACAGCATTAGAGGGGTCCCACACCCTACCTGGTCGAAAAGCTCCCTTTGCTCATGCTGTATCATGTCCCCTAGTCATAAACACTGTGTTTCAGACCAAGATCTCCTCCCGTGGCTTCTCTGCTTCTCCAGACACAGTCACAGGGCTGTTCATTTTATGTTTATATTAAGACAGATTATCAGTCTTAATGCATGCGGAGCTGGAGCATTACTGCACGCTCATCCCACATGCTGTATGAGATTATGCTGCAGGGCTGTGGTTCTCTTGACTGCACGTTTGACATCTGACACGTTTTTAAGATTATTGAAGTCTGTATGTCCCTTTACAAGTGCAGATTTAATTATGTAGGAGGTAAGGTGTCACTGTCCTGAGACATCTCCCTGATGACTCGAAAGTGCAGCCAAACTGGAAAGCGACTGCTGCGGAATAATAGGCTTTCCAATGTGTTCTTATTCTTCAAGTTGGGCTCTTTGAATGATCATAAACATTTTAGAATTCACTCGTCAACCTCCTCAGTAGTCCTATCTGAATTCTGATGAGCAGTGTATCATTTAGAGATGGATTAACATTCTAGAAAATTAACGAGGCTATGATCTATAAAACTCTGCTCTATGAACTGGAAATGCCTCTCAAGCTATGTCTTTTCTTTTTGGTCAGTAATGTTTGTAAATTCCTTTTGTATCTTCACCGTTTTCACACCTTTTCTGAGTATTTTTTTTCACATCGTTGTGTTAATGAATGGTATCTTAAGCAGCTGCAGTAACTCATACCCATAATCTCAGTAGTAGGGAGACTGAGGCCAAAGACTGAAGGTCATCCTGAGATAAATAGCTTCAGGCCATCCTAAGATATGGGAACCCATCCTCAAAACACCAAGTCAAACACAAGCAAACAAACTGGGAATCCTTCCACATTTTCAGTTTTGTTTGTTGTGTTTGCTGAATTTTAAGAAAATATGTCTCTAATACCTACTTTTTAGATTATTGATTTTTTTTAGACACTTCAAATTTTGTACGGCCTGTTTTCTCCTTCCCAGAACTGTACCTTCATCTTTCCATTGAAACGCTGGTTAGTGTTTCTAGCAGAAAATGAAGCAAGGCTAACAGTGAGAGTCAAAACCCTATCACGTTTACAGTCACAGAAAACATCCGTACGTAACTCACCATTGAAGTTGTGCAGTTTAGGTTACAGAACATTGTTTCCTTGTTAGCAATGGGTTTTAAAATAAAATCCCTGAGTATGTGTTTTTATTAAATATTCCCCCTGTAGCTTGTATAATGATTATGTAAGTTTCTACATTGATTAATATCAAGCAAGGCTTTGCATATGCAGCACAATTAGATTAGTTAGATATCGCTGAATTGGTTTTTAATATTAAAACAACTTTGTATTTCTTTTAGAGAACATTATTGACTTGAAATTTTTATTCTTTGTATAGTTGCCACCAGGATCCATATAAGGTTGGATTGAGTATCAAACTTCATTGTTGTTGTTTTGAGACAGGGTCTTGCTATGTAGTTCAAATGCAATCCTTCTGCCCTAGGCTCCAGAGTAGTGGGGTCATAGGCTTGTATACTACAGCTGGCAAAATGACCCCTTGTCTGAGTTTCTCATGTCATTTTCTTTGTGGTTCTGGGAAGTGAATCCACAACTTCATCCATACCAATCAACTATTCTGTAACTAAACTTCTTGTGTGTGTGTATGTGTGTGTGTGTGTGTTTGGTTTTTTGAGACAGGGTTTCTCTGTAGCTTTGGAGTTTGTCCTGAAACTAGCTCTTGTAGATCGGGCTGGCCTTGAAATCAGAGAGATCCACCTGCCTCTGCCTTCAGAGTGCTGGGATTAAAGGCATATGCCACCACGGCCCAGCATAACTAAACTTTTAGTTAGAAGTCTTTTCTTGTAAAGATTTAGAGAAAACTTGATGCCATTTCTTCTGTAACTATTTAGTAGAATTTCTAATACAGGAATTTTTTTTTTTTTTGAGACAGGGTTTCTCCGTGGTTTTGCAGCCTGTCCTGGAACTAGCTCTTGTAGACCAGGCTGGTCTCGAACTCACAGAGATCTGCCTGCCTCTGCCTCCCGAGGGCTGGGATTAAAGGTGTGCGCCACCACCTCCCTGTAGTGAGGAGCTGTGGGCTGTGTTCCTCGCCCTGTAGTGAGGAGCTGTGGGCTGCGTTCCTGGCACCCGGCCGGCTGCCCGGCTAGCTTTACACCCGAAATAATTTAAACACTGCCTGGCCCATTAGTTCCAGCCTCTTATTGGCTAGCTCTTACTTATTGATCTAACCCATTTCTAATAATCTGTGTAGCCCACGAGGTGGCTTACCAGGGAAGATCTTAACCTGGGTGAGCTCTCCAGCACTGTATCAGCCAGCCCACCCAATGTAACCTGAAGCAAGGAGTGGGACCAGCTCTCTTGCTATCAGGTTCTTGGGTCAGGCTCGTCCACACTCACACTGCCAGAGCCAGCTCCACTGTCTTGCCCAGGCAAGGTGCAGGGCCATCTCTGTCTCTGTCTCTCTTGCTCATGCGCTATAGGGGGAGTGTGTGTGTGTGTTGGTGGTGGGTCAGCTCTCCTCATTTCAGACCCTTAGGATTGGCTCACCTTCATCCCCTCAAACAGGATCAGCTCTAGGCTGCTATCCTGGTCGGGTGCAGGGCCAACTCTTCTGTTGTTGCAGCTAGTGAGGGGCAGTGCTAGTTCATACACTCGCCTGACCTGGGTGGGGGGTATCATGCCTGCCTCAGGTAGCTGACCAGAAGGGTGGGATGGGGAGTGGGGGTAGGAAGGAGGGCATCTTTCTCTCAACCCATGCTACCATATGGCAGACTGGAGGGGGGAGAGTCATGTCTCCTCCTCCCATGGCTCTCATGGCCTCAGGGTCAGGTCATCTGTGCCACTGCCAACAGGGTCAGTTCTAGTGTACTGCCCAGATGGGTTACCAGGTCCACTCTTCCATTTGCTGCAGCCAGTGAGGGAATCCCAGGGCCACCACTCTTGCTTGCTGTGGGTAGCGAGGGAGAGCATCTTTCCCTCACCCATGCTATCACATGGTTGACAGGGGCAGAGCAGGGTCAGCTCTGCTACGCTCACTCTCTCAGGGTTGTGTTTCCTATAACAGTGTCAACTCTAGTGCTGCCCATGTGATGTGCAAGCCTGTGGTGAGGGGTGGGGTCATCTTTCCTGGTTGCAGGGGCCAACACTCTTGCTTCAGTCTGGTGATGGGCAGGGCCAGCTATCCCAGGGTCAGTAAGGGGTAAGGCCAGCTCACCTCAGCCTTTGGATTTCAACAAGGTTGGCTCTGATGATCTTCATGGCAACACAGACAATGGACCTCAGTATAGACCCCAGTCACAATTGTACCACGGACTAAGTCCACATGGCCCTTGGCAACAGCCCAGACCTGGGGAAGTAAGGTCACCCAGATCAGTGTGATTCTTGTAGCAGCATGGCCCTCAGACACTGACATGGTCTCAGGTAGCTGATCAGAGCCTCGGCATCTGGACCGCCCTCAGCGGTAAAAGGCACCACCTACTTCAATTCAGACTCTGCCTGCTGTAGAGCCACCAGACATGGCCCTTGGCAGCAGTCCTGGCCCCAAGACACTATGGCCCTGGTTGACATCACAGACCACTCAGATCAGCATGGCCCTGGTTGCAGCACAGCCTCCAGACGCACACATGACCAGAGGTTGCAGTCTATACCCTAGGCATCCTGTGGCCTGTGGTGGTGACATGGGTCATAGACATCAATACATACCCTGGCCATGCTACGACCATGCCAATAAAGACATTTTAAGGAGGGATTTCTAAAAACTAATAATTTTAATTATGTTCTAGTTCTTTAGCAAGGTCATCTGATCCAGGAAAAATTGTTTGTTTGGTTTTTATTGAAAACAATGGCTAAAGAGAGGGCTCATTGATTCCGATAACACAGTGTTCTTTAGGGGACCGTAGTTTGGTTCCCAGCACCCATGTCAGGTGGCTCATAACCACCTGAAATTCCAGGTCCAGGGGACTTGTCCCTGGCCTCTGTAGGCACCTGCACTCCATGTAAATGTCCCACAGAGTCTTATACACATTCATATAATTAAAAATACTAAAATATATCCTTAAAAGGATAAAAATATAAAGCCATTTCTAGATCGTTTATTAGAGTTTAGAAAATGCCAGTAGCGTGGTCATCTATCCTAGGACAGTTCCCCGAACATACTCACAAACACACATGTTCTTCTGTTTCTATGGTAACCTGATAACAATTTACTTCACTTTTCCTATTCTTTTCCCAGTAAAATAGAAGATGCAATGAAAGACTGTCAGCATATTGAAGAATTCTCATATGAATTCTAGTCGTGTATCTTTTTTTATTTCATTGGCTCACCTAAGTAGAGACTGATATCCTTAGAAGTCCTCAAGACTTGCTCTTGATCATAGCTATTTTTGTGTTTCTTCTTATCTTTGTAGTAGGGCAGGGCTACCCCAGGAGTGGGAATCCTTATCTTATTCTAGTCATAAAGAAAATCATCTAAAAATCCTTTTATTAAGTTCTAAGCATTGGCATTTAATTTTTACTTAAAGAAATTCTCCTTTTCCATGTTTTATAGGTATTTACATGATGAGTTGGTTTTAAAGTTAATGCTGTTTATCTTTAAGCTGGAGAGATGGTTTAGTCGCTAAGAACACTGTCTGCTCTTCCAAAGGTACTTAGTTCAATTCCCAGCAATGACATGATAAATTGTCTTTAAATATTCATCAGGGAAATGCTTGAAGAGCTTTGGGTGAGAGCTTGTTATATGCGTGAGGCCATGTGTCTGGGCAGTTGGGGTGTCCCACTCTTTCCATAGGACAAGGGATGAAAGTGAAGAACCTTATTAGAGGGTCTCAGGAACCCAGTTGTTCACTGAAGGTAGCACATTGCAGATGGAACTGAGAAACAGTCTTCCTTTGAGACTAATGTCAATAGCTTCCTCATAGGTATTATTAACAGCTTTGGTAACCTGGGTCTGGGACACTCTCCTTAGTGGCTAGCATTCTCCTGGAATAGAAACCACTATTTAGAATCCTAGATAAGGACCAACAAGATGTCCTCCGTCATCTCAGTAGACTATGGCTGGTCTCAGCTCCACAGCCACTATCAGACTGTCCACTTTGTTCACTGAGCTATCAAGGCTCATTGTATTCTCTCTCTCTCTCTCTCTCTCTCTCTCTCTCTCTCTCTCTCTCTCTCTCTCTCTCTCTCT
>JABTXL010012406.1:19257135-19381128 GCA_025134845.1 Neodon shergylaensis
TCTCTCTCTCTCTCTCTCTCTCTCTCTCTCTCTCTCTCTCTCTCTCTGTATTTTCACATTTAACCATAATTAAATTAGCAAGTAGACTTACCTATTTTAGATCTGCATTAGCTTTATCTTTCTGAATTGAGCTCTGTAGATTTTTCTAAGGTAATGTTTCAAAAATTATTTTCTAACTTCTCTAACTTCTCGCAAAGTTGGTAGAACTCATGTGTCAGGACTCCCAAATATAGAGTTGTTTGGACAGAAAAGAGTTTGGTTTTACTAATAGTCTCTAGTGTTTGGTGTCTTTTATTGATTTCTGACCCAATTTTCTTTTTTTCCTCCTCCTCCTCCTCCTCCTCCTCCTCCTCCTCCTCCTCCTCCTCCTTTTTGTTTCTTTGTTTTTCTAGACAGGGTTTTTCTGTGTAGTCCTGACTGTCCTGGCACTCTACTTGTAGACTAGGCTAGGCTCAAACTCAGATCTGCCTCCGTCTGCTGCCCATGTGCTGGGATCAAACGTGAGCACCCTGACTTTCTGCTCCTGAATCTCCATTTGCTTTCTTGGACTCTCTGATGCTCTGTGTTGAACTGCGTCATTTAAAATTACTACTTCATTCTTGATAAATGCATTTAATATTAAAATGTATATCTAGGTACTTTTGTCAGGTGACATTTTTAGATAGGACCTTGCCCTATAGCCCAGCCTGAGACCAAACTCATCATCATTCTGCCTCAGTTCCTTTTCAATGTTCGAGAAAGAGCCAAGTAGGCCTTAGACTGGGTCCTCTTGCTTTAGTTTCCAGGCTACCGTGCCGAGATTACAAGTGTGAACGATCAGTTTTGGGCTCATTATCTTAATTCTAATTACTATTTACTTTCTTTTAAATTCAGTGGTTATTTGTTGATTATTCATATGAGATTTAATTTAGCTATCTTTGCTTTTAATTACTTTTATTCAGTTTCATTAGAGAACAAGGTATTGTGGCCTTTTCTTTTAATAGTCTGATGTTTCGTTTACCTTATGGTATGAAGTATGCCCTACTTTAAGACACAGAAGTTGAAATTGGAAGCAGCTGACAGGTGATATTAGGTTCTGCGGTACTAGACTAAATTCTTTGAACTGAAAACCACCACGGTAACAGGAACCATGCTAGAACATTCTACCGGGCCCATTACTCATATTTTGAATGTACTCTTGTCCTACTAAGGTGAGGGAAAGCTGTAGATTATAAACGCAGGGACTCAGCTCCCTGGGTCAGTTCAACGTGAGTAATGTCCTTGACTTAACTCTGCTGCATTTGCCTTGGCCTCTGTTACTTGAAGATTGGCCTCATCCTGAAGGTTGCTAAGATAAGGTGAATACATTTAGATAGGCAAGTAACTCATAGTTATCTTGAGAATCATAGAAACTATTATTACTTCATAAAAAATAGTGATACATGGCAAGGAAAACTTATTAGCCATTTCTAAAAAACAAAACACAACAAAACAAAAACAACAAAAAAAACTCGTTACCACAACAACAAAAGCCCAGACAATTTGAATCATACTCATTCCTACAGAATACAAAGAGAAAAAACAAAGCCAAAAAATTAAAAAAAAAACCCACCCCAGTAACATTTAAGACATTAACAAAAACTCACTAAAAATCCTCAAAAATATTAAGCTAGGAACTCAAGAAAGTAAATTCTAGGGTGCCATAAACAAGGCTCAGTGGTGAAGAGCCTTGCTGCCTCGCTCCTGCACGCACCTGTGAGCACTCACCTGGCAGCTCACAGTCTGTGTAAGTTCAGTTAAAGGAGGGGCTAACTCCCTCTTATCCCTTCCTCAGGCACCAAGTGCATATATGAGCCATAGACAGAAATGAATGCAGATCATTCATATAAATAAAAAAATCTAAATATATTTAAAATATCTTAAACTTTATACACACACACACACACACATATATATATATACATATATATATACCAAATCATGAATGTGGAAGAGGATAAACTACAAATAAAAGCCATATCCACAGTAAATGCAGTAGACAGGATATAATATCCTGGCTTCCTAATTTCTGCCAACACTGAGTTAAGTAAATATAAAATGTAAAAATTAACAAAAGTGGAGACTAGTTCATATGCCACATAAAAGATTTTTACATTTTTTCTTCATTGTGTGTGTTTGAGTGTGCACTACTGACAAAATGGTCATGGAATGATAAATCATCATTTATCTTTTAAACGTGAAAGGTACAAGAATGATTCATAAAACTCTATGCAGGAAGCCAGTGGGGTGTGGCACTCCTATAGTCCATGCTCAGCAGGCAAAAGCAGGAAGTAGGAAGATCTCAACTTGGAGGCCCTCCTGGGCTGCATAGTGATACCTTGTATCAAAAACCAAAACGAAAAGCAGCTAGGTTAGCCACACGTAGGCATGCATGAGCAGAACCAAAATGAGCCAGGTGATGGGTATATAAACCTCACTGGCATTTCATGTGACAATTAGGTAATCCAATTAGCATATAAAACATGCACAAATACCAGACCTTTAGAAATTAACTTCAAAACATAATTACAAAGAATAAAAAGTAGTAACTAAATGAGAAGGTTTATTGAAAGATGTTTTATAGACAAATATTATGCTTGCACCAGCATGGAATACATTACACAAATTTTAAAAATTCATTATCAGAAATTATTGGCCATGAGGCCAGAATTACATATAGGAACAAAATGCAAAGCTCCTTTCTCTTTGGAGAAATTACACTTTTAAATGCATGTTAATAGAGCCAATGCTGCAGAAGGGCGGGGTATGCTTTTACTGGGGCGATCAGGACTCACCCCTTAACTTTATTCTTCCCACATATGAAAGAGTCCTTACATTTCTATTCTCAAAATGTAGGTTGAAGTTTCTATGTCCCTTAAACCTCAACCAAGGCCCCAGCATTTTCCCCTTGGGGTAAGACAACTCTGATGAAATGCAATTTTAACAGGGGTCTGAATCCACGCAGGAAGTGAGCACTGCAAATATTTGGGGAAATCAGCTTCTTGTTGAGGACAGCAAGTACAAACCTGTGAAGAGCTTGCTTCATGTGGTTAACCAACAGGGTGGGGATGAGAGTTATAGGATTGAAGCAGAGCAGTTGAGGGGAGAAAAGCAGAAGACAGAGTTGGTCCAAGCATGGAAGGCCATACTCATCAATAACATAGCATGTGGCAGGGGTGGCTGATGCAAACAGGGCTCTGTGTAAGATCAGGCAGTCAGGAAAGACTTTCTGAAAAGCAGAGAAGATACAGAAAATGAGAGATCTGAAGGGCAAGAGACATCAGGTCATGTGTGCAACAGTCTTCCTAATTCTAGTTTTACTTATCTTAGATAGCGATGGACTGAACCCTACTGAGATGCTCGGGTTGGTGTGAGTGTTTCCTTCCTCATCTAACCTGAAATGTCCAACTCTCAAGTTTCTTTGTAGACATCTTGCAAAGTGCTTGTCTGTCTTGTAATAAGTAGTTAGAGAATAACAATTCCAAAATTATTTTTACCATAGACATATCATCTATTTGAGGTTCAAGCCCTGCCTAATTATAACAAGTTATAGAAAGGTTCATCTCTGTAATCATTATCATCTTCTATTATTTGAAAGATAGTTTACAGTCAAGAAACAAAATGGAGAAAAAAAGGTCTTAATTTATTCTATTTTTGAATGTGTGGGTGTCTTGTCTCTTCGTACCCTCTTGGGATCATGTGGTTTAGTTACACTGCTGACAAATGAGCTCTAGTTACTGTCATTTAGGAATGTATACTTTAAGAATCAATGAATGATTTGACATATTCTATCCTTGTAGACTTTGTAGACTGTCAAAATGGAACCCCCAAAGTCTTAGTTGCTAAGTAACTACAATTAAGAGAGACCCGGTCTTCATCTGCCTCTACTGAATATGCAGTACACTAAACTGCATGGCTTATTGCTGAAATCACTACTATTTTGAGGTTCTTTAGAAAATGCAACCTTTAACATAATCATTCTCACCAGAACAATGATACAATGTTATATTTATTATGACCAGGGTGAAGTCTTTATCAATTAAAAAGTAATTACACATTCACATATTTGAATCACACATTGTCAAGGGACCTACTGGAGTAAAGCTGTTCCCACCTGTTCATAGCAAAGTGAGTTCACCACTTAGCATTTAGGAAATACTTTCTGTGGCTTCTGTGACTATTCTTTTTTACTAACATTACCACAGTTTATTTTATATATGCCATCATTTTGTTTTTTGGTGGCTATTAAAATTTTGGCAAATACTCAATGCATTATAATCTTAATTTTTTTAAGAATTATTTTTCACTTCATAAAATTATATTCATAAGCTTGGCACTTTGGAAATTGTGGAGACATAAACTATTCGTAACACTACAAACAAAAGTACTGTTAATATTTTGATGTATTCTCGTCTAATTTTCACAAAAGTGTAAATGAACTTTAAGAAGGAGAAATGTTGATGCTGACATTTCTTTCCTCTTGCTTTACCTAGAATCTTATCCCTTTGTACTACTTTGAATTATTGCCTCAATTTAAGCCATCAAAATTTATTGCCATGATTATCAAATTTTTTACCCAACTTGTTTACCTGATTACATCCTGGGAAACTTGAAGTCTGCCTTTCATCCTGTATCCTGAATCATGTGTCTGATATGTGAAATAGAACATTTCATTTCTCTGTAAACACCTTTCTGTGGCATTCCAATATTTTTATCTCAAAATAGAAGCTTGAGTGAACAATAAAGCTCTGCATTGTCTCCCTGCCCCATTATTTAAGTTTCTGGTTTACCGGTCCTTCCCCCATCTATGCCTGTGTCTTTCTCACTGTTACACAAGCGTGCAGGCTAGTCTCATTAATGCTTTGCTAGAATTCTCTTCATGTCTTGCAAAACTCCTATATCACACATCCGTTTGGCTAAACCACTTGTCTTTGAAGCTTGATAAACATACAAGTTTCCCATATCCTTTGTCTTCCATATTCTGCTCTTGAGGTTTTACCAAAATATCCATCTCCTTCATGCATCCAGGCTTTTAACTTCAGGGGCCTCTTTCCATTCTATTTTTCTGGAGTCTTTATTGAGGTATAGTTTACATCCTATAGAACCTGCTCTTGAGTATACAAGTCAGTGGTTTCTTGCAGGATGATAGATAATATTGTGCCATCATTGCCTAGTTAAGACCATTTCCATAGCATCACAGAACTAGCTTGAGTGGTTTTCTCAGCAGCTCCCACTCTCTATTTCAGTCTGAAACAGCCATTGATAGGCTTTTTGTCTGAATATTTGCCTTCCATAAACAGTTCATATATGAGTCATGCGTCACCTCTTCTTTGGCTCCCAGCATCTTTCACTTAGTGTCATGCTTTTGTGGTTCATCCATGTCATAAAACTTAATATTTTGTTTCCTCTTGCTCCTAATAGTATTTTACTGTATGGAACACATCACATTTTCTTTGTTTAAGGCCCAAGACAGACAGACACCTAGATTGCTTCACATTCAGAGATATTTTGGATAATATTCCATTTATTATGCATGAAGAACCAATTTTACCACATCTTCATTGAAGCTTAGTGTTACCTTTTAATTACATCTCCTTGTAGCTTGAATCTGAATTTCTTAATAATGATAACGGTGGACACTTTATCTTATGTTGATCGGCAGCATGTTTTTCCTTCTTCAATAAAACATGTCTTCATATTATTTACTTAATTGTGTTTCTATGGTGTTGAATTATATAAATATTTTACATATTCTAGGTATTTGATTTACAAAGTTTTCCAAATGTGCAAATATTATCTCTTTATGATCCACCTATTTGTTTATAAATGTCTTCCTTGAAGAAAAAGGTTTTAGCCTTTAATTAAGTCCAACTTATAAAAAACTTTTCCCCCTTTTACAGTTCATGCTTTTGCTATCATGTTGACTAACCCAAAGTCATAAAATTTTCTTCCTTTTCTTTTTTTGATGTGGGCAGGAGGATTCTAAAGACTAAAATTTGAAGATTTTCTAGATTCACAGAATTTTCAAAAGTGATTTTTCCAAGTGATGATTTATTATTATCCAGTAATATTTTAGGGGAAGTGTGTATTAGCATATTTTGGAGAAAATAAAGGGTCCATGAGGTGAGAAGGAGGGAATGGTGCAGCCAGAAGTGGAAAACCCTTTAACAGAGCATAGCATTTCTGGAGATACTGACCTAAAAAAGCAAGGCTCAGCTAAAAATATGAAGAGTTTTCTTCACACAATTTAGATAGCAGAAGACACTTCTTTCTACTCTTGATCAAGGAAGATAATGTTGATGAAACCACACACACATTTGCAGAAGTCAAAGCATAATTTGGACTAAGTCCATAAACATAACGTGCAAAGTGTTTCTTACAGCAATTGTTAAGTGTTCAGAAAATGTTTTTTTACTCCAGGAAGTAAAAGTAAATTTAAGTACCATGTTTTGAATAGTATAAATATTATAATAATGCTTGTTTTGAAGACATATGTTGAAACCATAGAAATTATTTCTTAAAATTATGTCTCTTCACTTCTTCCTTGGTTTCTTCTAAAAAATACACGAAGTGGTGTTGCCCTAAAGGACTCTGTGGCCTGAAAAAAAGAGACATGTATTTTTAATTTTTTTCTTAACATGGTGCGAAAGTGCTGTATAGGACAAAACAACTCTTGGAACCCTGGTGAGTGATGGAGAATCAGAGGGCACTCACAGAGAAGTGATCATGATGTTTCTGAATTCATAGCCTAAAGAGAAGATGACTAAGCAAAAAGGAACTTTTAGAACGAGAGACAATTGCTTAATAGAAAGATACCCAATTATAAAATTCCAAATGTGGTCCAATCAGGAAATTCTGGATAGGTGGGTCATTTGTTATCATGTTTTAAATGGCTCTTTAGTTATTCAAAAGATGTTGAGTTTCTATATAGGCTCCACTGAGGTCGTAATGGTGGGGCACAGATCTGGTGATGTAGTATCGTCATAAGAAACAGGCACCAGACATCATTCTTGTTTTCTGCCTGTCTGTCAGTGTCTGTCTCTGTGTTTACATGCATGCATTAAGATCACATAAAATTAGCAGGAGAAGGTAGCAGTAATCAAGCCAGGAAGAGTTTCCTCTCCAGGATCTAAAGTCATAAACATATCGCGGACTTGCAGCCCTACAGCGGTGAGGAAATAGGTACCTGTTGCTGCAGCCTTTGGGATAGCCATGCTGCCGCTAGCAAGCTCTCTTTTCTCATCACAAAATTAAGACGCGTTCGTTGGAATTAACTTGAACACTAGAGGGAAAAATATCCATAAATATCTGGAATGTTTAAGGCAAGCATCTATTCTGGTGGAGGTAGACTGGGTGGATATGAAAGAGATGAGACGGAGCTAAGAGGAGTGTCAAAACTGAGTTTTGTGGTCGTTTCAAATCGTCTCGGTTTCCGAGCTCCTGGTAGACAGCCAGCAAGGAAGACTTAGAGTTTCTGAACTAGCAGTGTGGGTGATGGATGGAGGCCAACACTAATGTATTTATTGCAGTCCAATGGGCTTGAAGCCTTTATAAAAGAGTGGTACAAATAACCCTTAGGCAGCCAGAAATGTAGATCAGAGACTCAAGAAGGGTCAGAGCTGACAGGCCTGGTGTCACAGATTTGCAGGGCAAGGATGGAGGAGGGAGGGGAGGGCTTTTGTTTCAGGGACTGCGCTAGGCTTTGTACCCCATGAGTTGCCAAGGACACCAACATGGTCGACGTGAGTAGAAGAGGGCCTTATAAAACAAAAAGCAAAAGCAAACTGAAACCTAACGAAGCAGGTACAACCAGTCTGTTTCAGAAGACAAGGAGATAATAGCAGAGCAGGTTATGGATAAAAAGAGGTAATATAAAACGGCACTGAGAGAGTGTGAGGGAGAGACGCTTGGGTTATTACATGGTGTTAAAAGTGATCGTTAATGTATTAAAGGCTTACTGTGGGATGGAAACTGGGGTGTGAATGTAGATTTAGGCATGTAAGCATATTCAATGGATATATTTTATATACGCATCTCTCCACATAAATATGTAAATATATATAAAATGAAATATATTAAATAACTCTTCATATATAAATATAATGAAGTTATTAACGAATGCTTTTATGTGCTTTTCTACATACAACTATAGTACCCATTGCATATATGTGCACACATATTAATATCACTAATAATTTAGTTTATTCTTATGTTTTTGTTATTTAATTCTTGGAAGTCATTTGTGAGGAAATAATTATTATTAATAATATGATAGCCATTTTCAGGGTCAATTATCTGCTAATATGGCCTCTTCAAGAGCTAAATTTATAGTGAAATTAATTCTTGTTCTGTACCCAAAAGAGTTGAAATGAGAAATCTTAACATGATTGGCACCACATAAAAAAATCATCGATTCAAGAATATCTCATAACCATACACTAATGGCAGCTGCCCATTCAGGTTTGATTTCTGAGAAACATGCATTGCAGATAAGAAATGGCTCCATATTTGCCTTGTCTTTCAACACATTATTACTCATTTGTTACAATTTGAGGAATTTGACAAGGAAGAATTCACTCTAAAACTGGTTGAACAACTATATTGAATGATGATATTTAGCAAATTATTCCATATACGGACATATTTTTTTTGTGGCTTTAATGTTTGCATGAGAATTCAGATGGCAAAATTCTGCCTATTTGAGTACACACATACATTTTATTGTATGGCTAATTGAGCTTAACGTTTTTCTACCTAAATTGAATGAATCAGGGCCATGGCAGTGAAAGCAGAGAAAATTTGGAAATTATAGAGTGATATTCTAGTTACATCTATTCATATTTTACAAATTGTATGTATGTATGCCGAATTATTTTTGAATTTTTTATATGAATTTTTAACACGGATACACTTGCTTGCAGTGAGTCAAGAGAAATGAAAGCATGTGGGTTAAATGACATATGGACGTCACACTAAAAAAATCAGCTAAAGAAAACTAGTATTTTTCTAAATGAGCTTATATTTATAAAGACTTAATAAGGACCCTTATTTAAATTTTGGAATAGAGTTTTCACATATTTGTGTGCACTGTTAAATTCTCAGGTGTGGAGCTGTGCTTCAGAGCCAAGCAATGTAGAGTCACAGGGCCTAAAAATGGAGAAACTTAAAATCAGTAATTATGAAATAAATATTAATTTTCCCTGCTAGACTTGTATATAGTTGAGCAACATATGACTGTGAGATAGAATTTGCACACCAATGCAGTTTCAAGACCTATTGGTTTATTTATTTGTGTGCAATATTCTACTTCAGGCTACATTCTTAAAAAGCATATTTTTTTTCTCTGAGTGATGTTTGATTTTTTTTCCTATGCAAACTTTGGAACAGTTTTTGTTTTCCATTTGCTAATATTTGAGACTTTAGACTCTTGGTCAATGTGAAGTTACACTTTAATATAATTAGATATTACATCTAAAGTAAGAACAAAAGCAAAGTTTCAAAGTCTAGTGCCTCTGTGCGTGTGTGTGTGTGTTTATGTGTGAGTGTGTGTGTGTGTGCTTGAGTAGAATACATTTCTTCCTATAGTTTATCTTAAACAGGTCTTATAATTTAGGAAAGAGCTCTAAAACAGGTGCATTACAAACAAGCAGAAAAGCTTGGGGAGAAGTGATTTCAGTCCCCCCCCCCCCCAGACGGTGTAAAAGAAAATGACTGCCAGTACTTTTAATGTTGTTTACTTCAATGGAGCTGTACCAAATGTGGATGTTATTTACATATATAGTGGGGGTAGTCACACTTGAAAATTTCTCACTTACGTGTTGTTAAATATCAGCCTTGACTTTGGAATAAAATGCAGCCAAATGGAGTTCGGGAACTGATTGGACGTACGTGCTTTCTTCATCTTCTACCAATAAAGAAACAGTGAAGAACAAAATGAATACGATTTTAATTTTATTAGCTGCTGCCTTTATAAAAGCCACGGACTCTATGACTTCGCTAGCTCTATGAATTGCTCACAACTTAGCAGGTACAAGGGCTTGGCCAATTATTTACTGCTGCATAAAATTTTTAAAAAGAAAATGGAGAATCTTTGTCTCAGGAGCAGTAACTGTGCATTTGTTGACACTGACTGGCTCTGTTAGGTACCACTAAATGATGAGCAAACCAGTGTGTACGTGAGAATGCAGCCCCCAGCCAGCCTGGGAAAAATCACAAGACTTGTTTTGGAAAATGTCTTTATACAACCTCTGTTCTCCTGAAGGTCAAAGCCTCACGTGTTTATTCAAACACCTATTTTGGTTTAGTTCCAATGTACATTTCAATTTAAAAGTTGAGATTTTAATCAAAGTTATGTAAGTAAACCTAGTACATCTTCTCACAAGATAATCACCACAATTGACAATACCATTTTTGTAATTTTTAAAGAAAAATAATTGATCAGTAGTTTTCTTAGTCCAATTACCTCCTAATCTATGTAATTATAATTTCTATTTCTTAATAGAAGAGTTAGGGATGAAGAATGATTTTCTGCAGGCTCGTAGAGTTGGCTTTAAAGATATGGCGTTTGAGTTGGCAGAAATGAATGCCTGACCAAGAATGATGTCTGGATTCTTAGCACAGACCCAAGTGCCATAACATCAACAACAATTAAACCCTCACCGTTGACACCAGGAAAAGTTTAGACATACTAAAATAGCTTTTCACCTAGAACTTGTGAAATGTAGTTGTGTTAATTTTGAAATCATAAGCAAGACCTCTCTGATGTTTAAAATGAATCACGTGAATGTCTAAACATTCTTTTTTTCTTAACATCATTCTTCTGAACCATTTGTCTATTAAACCTCTTTTCTTTATTGTAAATGAACCTTACTTTAGAACAACAAAAGATCCTAAATCACCCAAACTAATATTTTGATTTTAACAGACAGACTTATCCAAGTCAAGTAAGAAAAAAAGTGTTTTCTTTTTTTAATCGAGAGAGAGAGAGCAAGAGAGAGAGAGAGAGAGAGCATGTGGAACTCAGAGGACCACTTTGTGGAGTCAGTTCTCCCCTTGTATCTTAACATGTGTTCTAGGGATCAAGCCCAGGTTTACCAGACGTGTACAGCACATGCCTCCACCACCTGATAGATATCTCGCCACCTGTCAGTCAATGCATTCATTTACTATTAATGGAGAAAAGAATGGAAAAAACGTCCTTTATATTCACAGTTGCTTTCATAGTGAGATATCTATGATGGAGATAGGCAAAAGTGGTAAAACTATTTCAAGGGATGCTCTATGATAATGTATGTTCAAGTGGTCACACAATTCCTAGATTGATACTGCTTCTATAATTATTAATTTGACCACCTGAACTTTTCTCATAACATGCTCCAGAGAACTTGTCTTTTCTCTAGACAGAAATAATATTTTGAAAAAGTTTTTCCTTTTAATACAGTATTTAGCAAGTTAATATTATAATATGTTTTAATGTTTAAGTGAGTGTTTTACTCCACTAACAATAGAGGAATGAAATTTTAATGTCTTCTATTTAGGACATTCTAGTCTTACTAAGAAAAAAAATCTATTCATTGGTAAGTTATTAAACTACTGACAATTCAATTTAACTATTGATGGATTCCATTCCTAAGGACAAGTGGCCTCTAGCATTATATTTTTGCTGTTGGCTTTCATTCTAATTCCTATCTGAATTCAGAGCCCTTTTCAAAATGGTGAAGAACCACACAAGACAGAATGTATGTTTTGACATGGTTTGAAATATGTCATAGGCTCCTGTTCAGTGAAATCAACCACCCCTATTTATTAAAGCAACCTAGTAGAGACTTAATTCTTTTTATAATAAATAAATGGGGAAGAATGTGGGAGGAGGATGTGGTCAAGATCTACAGCATGTGTGTGGGAGAGAGACTGTCAAAAAATAAATAAATTATAAAATACTAGGTGAAAATCATTATGCCAGACTTCCCTGAGAAAATGACTTTTGTTGCAAAGTGACAAGAATTGATTTAACCATCCACTTTTATTAGATTCTTGGTAGATATTGATAACCTTCAGTCCTTGGAAGTAGATGGCCAATGTTAGTCACTTATGTCACAAGCATACTGATCTAGTACAATTCAAGAAAACCTTAGGTCAAATTTGACCACATGTGCGAAGCATCATTTTTTTGTGTGTGTATGTTTGCAATCAGGATTAAAGCAGTCATCTGGCTCCTGGGTCAGCATGACGCCATCTCAGCTGTTAGTCTTTGGAAGCTCTCAGACAGTTCTTCAATGATCTGTGCAGCTGTGTTTACCCTAGGTTTTAGTACCATTCTGGTTAGATAACAAAATTGCCTTGACTCAGCCACTGAGATGGAGGGTCAAGTACAGGGCCTGTCATCGTTAGTGTGGTCAACTTGAAAAGATCTAAATTTACCTGGGAGGCGGGCCTGGGAGCTTGGATTGTATTGAGATGGGAAGACCTGTCTATTGTGGCTGATGCCCTTCTTTACTTGGAATGCTGGACTATACAAGTGGAAAAGGGAGAGTGATGAGCAGGGTGCATTCATTGCTGCCTGCTTCCTGATTGTGAATGCAAGGTGCCAGCTGCTTCAAGTTTCTGCTGGCTTCACTGCCTTGGCACTCGAGAATGGAGAGCCAGGATTACCCCTTTGTCTTGAAGTGGCTCTTCTCAGAATATTTTGTCACCGTCACAGGAATGCAACTAAGCTAGTGCCAATATTGATTCCCTATGCAATCTTTTTGCAGTCCTTTGCAGGTACTGGAGTGCCCATGTTCTATTTGTAGTCAGTCAACTTATTTGAATACCACTCATTGAATACCTCCCATGAAGCAGGCATCCTACAATCGTTATTCCTAGAGAACAAAACCTTTGTTAGCATAAGATAAAAATAGATGACATTTCTGGTAGCTTGGGACTTGTGCTTGAGATTTTTCACATTAAGCAGCCCTACCGTGAGTTTATGTTTCTAATTAAGGCACTTCAAATGTTAAACAGTCCTTTCCTTATCCTTCTCTCAGAGCTAAAACTGTTGAATCCATGTATCTCATTTTCTAGGCTAGAATATGTTAGGCAAATTACATACATCTTATGAGAAGCATAAACATTTATTTCTAAACATCTTTCAGAAGCTTCATTCTTATTCTTAGTGAAGAAAATCAAAGCATAGAGTTAGTTACTCTCATCTATTTCAATGTCATTCTTACGATTTTCATATATACTTAAATCTTTATGTTATTCCAGGCCGATATATAGTATTATGATAATGCTTTTTTTTTTTGATGTAGAACAGTGTTTACAAAATTAACTTAACTTGCAATCTACTACGTCTTGGGTTATATGGATGGAGAAGAGAGGGAACAGAGAAAGTCACTGAGATGAATTTTCCTTCAGAGTAACAGGTTTATTAACACTGCAGATGACAGTGGGGGATCTGAAGATAGGCTTCGGTCCTGCCAGACAAAGCAGGGAATCAATGCTAAAGGTTTCCCAGGGAGGGGAATGAAGACACAGTTTGAGGCAGCAGGCTTGGTTAATGTGGGACTAAGCTATGTGTCTGTAGTCAGTTGCACCTTGTTGATGGGGAAGGAGGAGGGATTCAACTCTTGGCATGATCAGTGGGTGACCTTCAGCTTTTCATAACAGTTATCTGTATGCCAGAGAGACCCTAGGGGTGTGAATGCATTTATGAGAGCTTTGGGAACAACATCTGGAGTGTCAGGGAATTTGAAAACATTGGTGAAGGAAGGGATGAAGGTTGGTTGATGTGGGAAGGGGTAAGAGTGTAGAGGAATGAGTGTGGCCAGATGGCATTGGTATCGTACTACATGCATGAAAGTGTCAAGGAATGCATTCATAAAATTACAGGTTATGCTGTACTTTTACTTTTAGAATATTGGAGGGTAGCCCAGAAATTTATCTATAGAAAACCCTCTTCTGATTCTCATGCAGCCTGCCTACAGAGTTGAAAGGAAGCAGACAGGACCACTGTGCTGGATGATGGTGATTTTCTGAGACATACATTGGAGATGGTGCTCATTTCCTCTTTCCCAGCCTTTCCTTTCCAATGAACCCTAGCACCTGCTGTTTTCTTAGTAGCCTGAAGTCTCAACTTACAAATTTCTTTGTATTTGGTTTTCTGCTTTTTGTATTTAGGTTCCTGTGCGTGCCTGCGTCACTCTACATCTTATTTGCTCCTAATGTCTCTTGTCACTCTGCAAGCAGATGAGTCTTCCAGAAGCTTTCTCGGAAAAATACCTCACAGCGTATCTTACAAATCTACTTTTGATGAGTTCTCTCCAATGGTAGACGTTTAGTTAGAAGATCATCTTGGAAATCCAGTGGATATCAGACAATCCTGTGGGGGCAGGTGGAATATATTTTTGGGGGGTCCCATATGCCAGTGCGTGCATATGTGGAGGTTAGAGATCTGTGTCACGCTGTCTTCTCCTTTCGCTCTGCACTTTATTTCCTTTGGGGGAAGTTTGAATAGGAATAGAGTGACCAAATCACCTGTTTCATAGTGAATGAGGTAGGTATAGTAAGGATGTTTGAGAAATTGGTTCACCTTACCAAAATGATAAAATTATGTAAGGAAAATTGTGTGTAAAATGCCCTTCTTATTATCATGATATCCAGCAGATATATAACATTGTTCCATTTCATTCCACTCCTTCATAAAATATCTCTTCTTCTCTTCATTGCAGTTTTTAATCTTTTATTTACTTCAGTGACTTTTCTTGTGGTTCCTATCTTTCTTTTATGTTCTTATGGTAGTAGGAGCTTACCAATTTGAAGCTTTTGCTGTCTTCTAAAATAAGTCACCACTTAAATAGTTGTGTCACACAAAGCTTGATAGCTTATATTTTTATTTTCACTTATTTCAATCCATGACTTGACTACATGGTGTCTGGTGTTTAAGTGCAAAGAGTTTCCTGTGAGCATTTTGATTTTATTTTCAGTTTGTTTCTTTGTGGTCATAGCTTATTGTGATCCAGTTCTTTTAAGTTTGCCAAGCTTTCTTTAATTGTGATTTTATTTGTTTCATATGTGCGGTATTTTGCCCTACCTGTGTGACTGTGTACCACTTACATGTCTGGTGACTGTGGAAGCCAGAAAGGAGTAACAGATCTCTTAAACAGGAGACACATAGGTTGCAAGGCACAATGTGGTGCTGGGAGTAGAATCCTGGTCCTCTGGAAGAGCAGCCAGTACCCTTCATTGATGAACCATCTCTTTTCCACCCCCACCCTCATGAACTTTTTTTCAAGGCACAGTTCATCTCTGTGAATGTCCTTGTGAGCACTTGAACACAGGTGTATTTTGCTGCTATTAGACAGAATGTTCTTTCGGTGGAGACCTGACTTGGTAGTTGACAATATCACAGAGTTCCTCTGTGATTCAACTGATAATCTGTCTAGCACTTTGGTCAGTTGCTGAGGGAGGGTATTGGAGTATCTAGGTGCAGTTGTGACTTCTGTTTCCTTCATTCAGTTATCTCAGGGAGTTTTTCAGTTCTCTGGCTTGGTAAATTCATGCCGAGCATCACCATAGCTCCTTAGCAAACTAATTCCTTTACCATCTTCTTTTTTTCCTTTGTCTGTATTAGATATTTTTGCTGCAAATTTTACTTTAATAAATACCATTTTCCATTTTCTTTGATAAATGTTTTCTTGGGGTATCTTTTCCAAGCCTTCTTTGAATTTTCCTACATTATTACAGTTGAAGCAAGCCTCCTGGACACCTTAGGGAGAGATAACAGATAGGAACCCCTAGCACTTCACTGACAGGAGCCTGGAATCTATAAGAGTACAGAAAGTCTGTACTTACACAAGGGTCTGAGAAAGTCTGTACTTACACTGTTGGGTACATAGAGGCTTTCCAATTCTGGCTAGTGAAAAAAATTTCTGCTTTTTCACTAGACATCACCCCAGTGGGAGGAGAAGGAACTTCTCAGTGCTTTATGGAGATACTGAGAACCCAAGATCTTTGTGTAGTTTCCACCCAGGATTGGGGAAATTAGTACTATCTCAATAGGATGGAAGGCCCAGCACCGAGCTATACTTTTTCTGATACAAGCTAAGCAAAGGATAGGGGTGAGAGCAGGAGCAGGGTATCTATGACAGTTTTTCAGGAAAAGGAGTCCATGGTATCTACTATCTTTTGCTGAAATGGTTGGAACACAGCCTTTTATATTTATTTATTTATTTATTTATTTATTTATTTATTTATTTGGGGACATTTATCTACAGTAGAGTAGCTATTGCCTGCATGTTGCTTCTTGATCTTTCAGCTAGAGCTAACAGGCTTTGATGAGAATTTTGTTTTGCTTTGAGACAGGTTATTACTCTATAGCCAAGGTCAACCTCCCAACTTTTTGTTAATGCATAGCGAGGGGTGAACTTAAACTCAGTGACTCAGCATGTTGAGGGCTATGATTATACAACGTCTGAACCTTGGGCATATTTCATCTGTACTCATTTGGCATTCTAAGTTGCTAACTTTTTCAGCTTTAGATCTGGAATATATGAGGGTAAAGAAATGCACGTCTATCTTCTCAGAGGCAGATGCCTCTTAATAAGATTTCATAGCAAATGTAAGATTAATATGTCTCGGACTCAATAAATGCTTGTTCAGTGCTAATAAAATCCTGTTGGGTGGCTTATAAAAACCATAATGATAATACTCTCTGAATTTAGAATTCCAGACACTTTCTCCTAATATCATCTTCATTGTAACTATATTTTATAAACATGCATATATATGATCATTTGATTAATATATTGCACTGTTAAAATTTCATGTAGATGGGTATTAATAATTTATATTTATTTAGCAATATAGAAGAAAGTGAACAAAATAATTCTTTTATTTGAAAAATGCATATATTCAATTAATTTATTATTAATAAAATAAAAATGTAAGTCAATATAGAGAAAGAGTTAATTTAAAAGCTTCTTTTAATTTTTTTATTCTTCTTCTTCAGTTCTCATTCATGAATATAAAGTATTTGGTCATTTTCACCACAGTCGCTGTCTCTTATACCCCTCCCATTCTTCCTGACCCATTTCTTCTCAACAATCCCCCTCCTATTTTCAGGTCTTTCTGTTTCTTTGTTTAATTTTTATGACTCGCTGAGTTTAACTGGGATTGATTTCCTAAGCATGGGTGGGAGTTATTCAGTGAAGCAAGAGCAACTTACTGATGGTTTGCTGGTGAAGAAAATGTCTCTCCCTGGCTCAAGAGTCATTGGAGCCAATAGCTCCTTATGAACAGGTAGAACCTCGTGAGTCTCTGTACCATCTTGGGCAGTTCTTGCGCAGGTAAACATGGCTGCTATGAGCTCATAGGTGCAACGGTCATGCCATATTTAGACAGCGCTGCATACCATTCCTCCCTATCCTCCAGCTCTTACAATCTTTTCATCCCTTTCCTTCATTGTCCTTGACACTTGAAGGGGTTAATCCAGATGTCTCACTTAAGGCTGAGAACTCAACAGTCCTTATTCTCAGCACTCATTTATCAGTTTCTGTTCTAACTGTTGCCAAATTCAAAAAGAAGCTTGGCTGGCCAAAGTTGAGAGCAACAATAATCTATGGAGGGAAACATAATTATTGAGAAGGCGATATGGCATCATATACATTTAGCAGTGCTAGGCTTCCCCCTAGGGCCCTTGAACTGCCTAGTCAGGGGCTTCTGAACAGGTTTTACAGTATCTGTCGTGAATTTTCTCCTGTGAAGAGGGCATCAAAGCCAATCAGAAAGTTATTGTTTACCCCCATAATAGCCATGACACTATTACACCAGTCAGTGCTTCATGTCTGGCATGTGGGTACTGTAGTTCACAAGAGTCATATCTAGGTAAGACTGTTTGTTGATGGCTTTCCTCACCTAGGAGCTTTCACAGCACCTTCTGACGCTATGAAAGCTAGTTAAGCAAGGAAGAAATATCCAGTTCAGATCCAGCCTGAGTTCTCTATGTCCTGCAACTAAAGTGTGTCTTTAGTGATAGGGGCCTATCATCTTGTTTTGAAGGTAATCAAGAGCAATGGCAGTAGCTTGTATTGCTTTGGGGCGCCTCTGGAGCCTCAATGACCAACAATTTACCCCAGCACTGAGATTTTTGTTTAATATAATCACAGATTCTGAAAACAGCATTATCCAACTATGCAGGGTAGTTCTGTTCAAAGTTTTTAAAAATTATATCATACCATATATTCTATATGATATATGTGATATTATATATAAAATATCATATATGATATGTAATATATCTTAGTTTATAAAACAGTAGTTTTCCATATTACTTTTTTCTGCATTCTTACTTTGATTCTTCTTCCATATCACCTTTCTTCTCTATTCCCTCTTCCTTACCTTCCACCCCAAGTACAGATTCTTCATGAATGTTATAGAGATTTATGGTGTGGGAAGTCCTTCTGCATATGTGTTGTTTTTATTGGTTAATAAAGAAATAAAGAAGCTGCTTTTGGCCAATAGCTTAACAGAATATAGCCAGACTGGAATAGATAGATAGTTAGATAGATAGATAGATAGATAGATAGATAGATAGATAGATAGATGATAGATGGATGGAGGGAGACACACACACACACACACACACACACACACACACACACACAGAGAGAGAGAGAGAGAGAGAGAGAGAGAGAGAGAGAGAGAGAGTATAAGTAGGCATGAACTCATGGTAAAATATAAAATAATGGAAATGAGTTAATTCTAGATGTAAGAGCTAGCTAGCAATACACTTAAGCTATTGGCCAATCAGTATTGCAAATAATATACTTTCTGAGTGATGATTTTGGGTCTAAGAGGCCAGGAACAAATGAACAGCTTCTGCCTACAAATCGGCACCCAATGTGGGGAACGAACAAGCAGCTTCCACCTACAGATTTATGGTGTAGTCCATGATCCTTATAGAAAGAAACAAACAAACAGGCATGGTGTTAGAAAAGTAGCTGAGATCTTTACATCCTAATCCATGGAGAGAGAGAGAGAGAGAGAGAGAGAGAGAGAGAGAGAGAGAGAGAGAGGAAAGAGAGAGAGAGAGAGAGAAAGAGAGAGAGAGAGAGAGAGTCTGGGCTTTTAAAACTCTCAATCCCATTTCCAAAGGCACACATCCTCTAACACAGCCACACCTAATTCTTCCCAAACAGTTCCATGCCCTGATGACTAAGAACACAAGTATATGGTCTTATGGAAGCCATTCTCATTCAAACCACCACAGTAAAATTATTGATTTCTCCCCTTCTTAGACAGCTTGTACATTACTTTCTGAAACCATGAGCTGTAGTCCTCAAGAAGTTGTTTCCAGATCAGTTCTAGTTCAATTCCTCCAAGGCCTGCACTTAAGTTTTGTGATGCCTTAATCAATAGAATCTTACTCTCAAGTTCTAGAAGGCAACTAAGGACAAAGGCAAAAGTCTATGTTCTTTTTGAGGTCTTTTAGATTTCCTTGACCAGTCAACAATTTGCACGGAGAGTTATCATGCTTCCCATTGCAGTTTTGTTAGACTGTCATCTTGTGTAGTAACTCCATTAAGTGTTTCTGTGTGTGTGTATTATACCTTACAAAAATTCTGTGAATTCTTTAATAGGATCAAAGACACAGTTGATATTTCATTTTCTTTATATAAATTTCTTGATTTTATTTTCAAATTATTTTATTGTAATTTTGTGTGTATTGGTATTTTGCCTGCATGCGTGTCTGCGGATCATGTGTGTGCCTGGTGCCCACAAGAGGCAAAAGAAGGTATCAGATCCTCTGAAACTGAGATTATAGATCATTGCAAGCTAAAATGTGGGTTCTGGAAATTGATCCCATGTCTTCTGTGAGAGCAGCCATTGCCTTTAATAACTGTACCTCTTCTGTCCCGTACTTTTTTTGCTTTAAAGAACAATGCAAAAATTTGACATACATATAAGTATATTTTCAAGTAAACTTATTAAATAATTAGTTTTCCTATGGAATTTTTAAACTTTCTTGGTGTTATCTCTTCTTACCCCTCTTCCTTCTGCATAAACTGCCTTCATCCTCCATATACTAATGCCTCCCTATGTTTTCTACCTTGATTTTTTTTCCTGTATATTTGGATCCCTTTTTTCTCCAGCTCCCAACAATGTGAGCTTTTGTAAAAAAAGGAAGTAGATCATTTGTTCTTGTTTGTTTCTTTATATAGATTCTGATTTAATATTGAGAATTAGAAAGCATTAGCTACTCTGTGATAGAAACTTTAACAAGTTTTATTGACAATTCCTACATATTCCACCACCAACTCAATTTGGTATGAAGCTTTACTCATTGTCTAAAAATTTTGGTAGAATATGGATACAGAAAGTTCTTTCATGAAAGGTAAATTTGACATCTTGATGTGGGAGTGTCCTGACTCAGCTTCAGCTGCAAAACCCTGCAGCTCATTAAGAGGTCCTGCCACGAAACACTTAAACGTTGTTGACAAAAAGCTGAAATGCATGCTTGTTGGTTTTCAGCCATAGCAGGAAAAAAGCTGCGCCGTTTAAAAATGCTGGCTTTCTGGGCTGTCCTGCCAGGGCAAACTCTGACTCTTTTACGCAGGCGGTTCGTGTGGTTTGCAAGCACAGGCTGGTGAAGCTCGCTTGCTGGCAGGGACCTTGAAATGCCATAGAGTTGTGGCGGTAAACATGGCTACAGCCAGTACCTCAGCCATGAGGCTGGAAAGCTAAGGAATGGGCTGGATCCAGCTGTCAAAGCCACGGCTTTAGTCCTACTGATATTGCTTGGTAATTTAAAGGCTCGTGTGGTCAGAAAAAGAGAGATATACAGTAAAGAGAGATTCAAAGACAAAGAAAACTTCTAAACGGTTTACAGTGTGTTAAAAATATATGCAAGCTAAAAGTTAAAAGTTCTTAAAAGTTAAAGGAAGAAAGAAAGTAGTTGTGTGTGGTAGTACACACCTTTAATCCCAACACTTGGGAGGCAGAGGGAGATTGACCTCTGTGACTTCAAGGTGTGGTAGCACTCGCCTTTAATCCCAGTGCCTAAAAGGCAGAGACAAACAGATCTCTGTGAGTTCAAGGTGTAGTAGCATACACCTTTAATCCCAATGCCTGGGAGGCAGAGACAGGCGGATCTCTGAGAGTTCAAGCACAGCCTGGTCTACAGAGTTATTCCAGGACAAAGATACAGAGAATATAAAATAAAAGTAAAAATAAACGAAATAGAGGTTAAAGTAAAGTGCACAAAGATGGAAAATACACAAAGAATTTTGATACTGTATGCTATTATGCTCTGTTTGAATCATTTGAATACTGAGGAAGGACTAACAGCTGCTAAAAGATATTTGTTTATAAATGCTGCTGAACTAATCCAACATAGATATTATCAAAATGTCTTGACTTTGAAATTTGGATCTAAGGACATGATGCTTTGGAAAGGAGTTTCTTATTTTGTCTTCACAGAGGATGAGACCCTGTTCATTTCTTCTATTCCGATATGGTATGATGGACCACGCCCTCCTGAAGGGTTGCTGTAAACATCTTCAGAAAATTGCTTTGCTCAACTGCCAACTGAGATGAAACTAGCACACAGGTTATACCATGAAAGACCTAATTAACGACGCCCCCATTCAGCAGGAAGCAGTTTGGAGAGAAAAAACTGCGCCCATGTTCCCAAATATTGTTGATAAATGTTCTTTTACATTTAAAGGGGAATATGATATAGATATAAATAATTTACATTAATATAGATTTTGCTTTATTGATAGAGATTTAAGGTCACTTTTGTTATATGTATATGTATTTCTGCTCTTGATTAAGGTATTGTGATTGTGTAGTTTATGTAAAAATGTAATGTATATAGATTGTTAATGGATAATCAATAATAGTCAAGCTTGTAGCATGTTAGTTAAGATTTTCTAGATGTACATAGATATATTTTAGATAGGCATTCTTCATATCTTTCAAGGATTATAGAATATGGCATTTTAAATGTTTTAATAACTTAGGACTTTTCATGACAATGAGACAGTCTGCTCCTGGCAGCACCAATCTACTTCAAGAAGAAGATGGGCATCGAAGAGGATCCTTATGGAGTTTGATAGCCATTTGGGCAAGAAACTGCTCTTGCCTGGACTATTGCATAAACTGGAGACAGAGAACCCGCAGAGAGAAGACTACTGAACTTGCCTAAAGATGAGATGATCTTTCGGGGTTCCTGACTCATGAAAGAGTCTGCAAGACATTCTTCAGGACAAGCAGATAGTGACTGCCTTTGAAATTTCCTGCTTTGTGGAAATGTCTCCTGGAAACTATGGGCCTGTAGGCCGAAGATGAATGCCCCAACGGTACAGAAGAACTTTGGGTGACTGTACAGGCAGCGAGATGTCTCTGTCATTTCTAGAGTTTTGAAACTTGCTTTTTTCTTGTTTGCTTAGGTAATATTGTACCTTTCTGGAGTCTTTGATGGAGTTAAGAATAGTTAGTTATAGCTATACTTTTCCTTAGTTATGATAAAGATTATTGTAATTTTTACTTGATAACCGTTTTGTTATATGTAATTTTGCTATGTTAAAGTTAAAGCCTTTCCTTTTTGTTTAAACAGAAAAAGGGGAAGTGATGTGGGAGTGTCATATATCAATCTGTTGATTTCATTGATTAAGTAATAAAGAAACTGCTTGGCCCTCATAGGTTAAAACATAGGTGGGAGGAGTAAACAGAATAGCATGCTGGGAGGAAGAGGAAGTGAGCTCAGACTCGACAGCTCTGCACTCTGGAGCAGAGACGCCATGCTCCAGTCTCCTGGACAGACGTGAGCGATGAAGCTCCAATCCAAGATGGACGTAGGCTAGAATCTTCCTGGTAAGCGCACCTAGGGGTGCTACATACCTTATTAGAAATGGGCTAGTCCAGGTGCGAGAGTTAGCCGAGAAGAGGCTAGATAGAAATGGGCCAAGCAGTATTTAAATGAATACAGTTTGTGTGTTGTTATTTTGGGGCATAAGCTAGCAGGCAGCCGGGGTGCTGGGGACGCAGCCCCGACCGCTCTTATTTCAACAACATCTAATATATGATTTAAATTTTTTATATGTATGTTTTCCTGCCAGGTATTTTGGCCATGGTTTTTAATCCGAGCTACCTTTGAAGCTATGATAGAAAGGCTGTATATCTAAGGGTAGCCTGGACAGAGTAGTGGGATGTTGTCTTATCAAAATGAAATTTAAATTTCTAATTGATCTGAACACCAAGTTTAAAAAGAGTTACCACTCTTCAAACGATATAGACATTCTATTTGTTGTAGATTTGGCACAATGAGGAAAATTCTTACAAGAAAAAGTTTGTGTGGAACTATAATAAATTATTAAGTGATGTTGCCAATCACTTCACTTTAGACTAAATCACTGCAAAACATGTATAAAAAGAAATTATAAAAATGTAAGTAGGTAACTGAAAATCAACATTGTACTGTATAAAGTTACATGGTGTATATAAACAGATGTATGTATATTGCTTTGTTTATGTCTCAAAACAATTTCCTGCTGCCTATCTCAGTAAGGTGTGTCTCAACCTTGAGATCTTCCTTCCTTAGCCACTCCAGTGCTGGAGTGACAGGTGTGTGTCACCATACTTGGCTTAATGTTGATTGTGTTGAGGCCATGTTAGACCTTTAACCTTCTCTTCTTTGTGCTGAAACAAAACAAACAAATGAAAAAAAGGTAGTGAACCAGAATGCAAAACAAAGTAAAACAAATTTTAAAAAGAAAAGAATATTAAAACCTACAGTAGCTATCAAGGATTTCAGTGCTCCACATGTCCAATTAAAGGTAGCATTAAAAATGCAACTTATCATTGCCTTTCCAGGAGTTTGTTATGAATGACTAGTCATTTTAAAAATCAAACTCAAATCTTCCACAACTAATATCTGATCAATGAAACAATATTTATCTATAACATCATCTAGTATACACATAAAGTGGTTGCATGGAAAATTTGAGCTCTTTAAATGAGAGAGGAGTGAGACATTAAAACCAGCTCAGCATTGATGTTGTAGCACATCCTACTCTTTGTCCCTGATCCATAACCTTTCAAATACCAGAATCCTTTGCTCTCTTCCCAATCTTCCAGCAAAACATAAATTCTGTGACTTTCTTCCTGATGACCTGGGCTTTTCTTCTCACAGTAAGAAACATCTTGTAGCACAAAAGCTTTGATATCCAAAGCTTTTTTTTTTTCCTGATGCGACACAAAGAACTGACTTTGAAAGTAAAATCTGGCATATTATATCTGGTTTTCTTTCTCTTTGCAACTGAGAAATTGATTTCCTATTTTCTTTTCAGCATTGTAAAGAAATCCCCTTATATATACACTGCATCCCTCTTGGACTAAAATATGTCATGTAATAATCATCCATTTTTTTATTCTTATATTCACATAAAGAGATTTCAACAATTGTGAAAAACCTTTTATCTTTCAATAAAAATGATATTTTCAAGATTCTTATTTTCCAACATTCAAAAAGTTTGAGTCTGAGAACCAAAGAATGACAGAAACTTCTGTTATCTTCCCTGAGTGAGGAGACTTCATGTTTTGGCATTAACAGAGGAATGTATGTAAAGGAAGAATTTGGCTACTTTTAGATAGTATTTTTCTAAATTTACTACTTGGGTTTCAGTTATTTTAATGTTTATTTTTTTATGATTACTATAGAAATAATTTTTGCTTTTTATTGGTACATTAGTTACATTTCTTGTTTTTGTGACCAAAGACCCAAGAAGAAATAGTTTTAGGGAAGAAGGTTCTATTCAGAGGGGATATATGAGAAGGCATGACAACAGAGATGAGTGTGTCCAACTAGTCATCCACCCATATTGACAAATCATATGGGAAACCTCAGGGACTGTCTTCCCTCCTCAGGTAGATATTTCTGGAAACTCCCTCAAAGAATCACCAAGAGGTATGACGCCTGGGCAATTCCATATCTTCCATGCTGACAATGAAGACTAAACATCCCAGCTGACAATGCCAAAGACTACCTTAAAATGGCTGATTAGTCTTTGTATTCCTTTTAACTTCTTTTAGGCAGGATACTATTATATTGTACAACCTTCAAGACAATCTTCACATTCATCAAAGATATGGTTCAAGTAGTTATACAATAAGCCACCTACAAGGAACCAAACCTCTGAGCCACTGCTAATGGTGTTGACAATGTTCCTTTTTGGAACAGACAACTGGTTACAGCCTTCTTTCAAAACTTCATAATCTCTATGTAGAAGAGTTAAAGTCATTGTTTTCTACATGATCCCAAGGGCTACAAAAGTTTATATGTCTATCCTATAGGAACATAAATGATTCTTAGTACAATGAAGAGTATTTTAGCAACATGAATTACTAAAAGATAAAACAAGGCACTGTATATTAATTCTTGTTTAAATACTTAGAACAAATGAATTGCTTCACTGAAGAGGTTCAGCGATAGTTTGGACAGTAAATCAGTAGAACCGCAATTGTAGAGTCAATCGTGGTAGTACGTTAGTAACACAAGATTGTAGCTGAGTTCCAGGCTCACACTGAGATATTAAAATTCAACATATTATTAGATTTAACTTCACATTATATCTATCTTTAATACATATTATGTATATATTAAGAATAGCTGTAATAATTTGCAGTTAGAACTATTACTGTCATGTATTCTTGTTGATCGAAATGTATATAATCAGAGTGTCCAGGCTCCTGGTATTATCAAGGGAGTCAAGTTAACAACACCAATAAACTCTCTGTGTATTAGTTTTCTTTTTTATTCTTGAACTGCTTGAGAGTAACTCGGTATCCATGTTTGGATGTGGTCATATGTTTCTACTGGATATTCACGAGATGCTTCTCTATAGTGAAAACCCAATTTATTTTCTTATTCTACTTCATTCTACACTTATATTTTGATAAACTACAATTAAAATAAATTATAAAAGTTGAGGAAAACTACATACAAAATACTAATTTCTATTACTTATTTCAATGAACCTAGTCTTCAAAATGCCTGTAAAAATTCTGAAAACTTTACTCTTGGTTTCTATATTATAATTCACAAGCATAATGGCTAATTAAGTACTTTATTAATGCTAATAACCTTTGGGAAATGTATACTACGATAGAGCTTTACTTTTATGTGTTGTGTGTGCATTTTACAGTACATTTGAGGCCCTGGATAATCAACATAGCCAGTACATTCATATTCATTAAGTGAGAGGTAGAGAACAGTTTTGTGACTTTTGTTCTATAGTAGTTTTACTTAACATCTAGGTTATAAGACACAGGCAGGCTTTGAAGAGTCATTACCTATGTTTGAAACCAAATCCTTACTAAAACAATGCATCAACTCCCAAGAAACTTTATTATTTGTGATGTCATTTTGTTGCATGAAATTTGAGTAAAATGTAGGGATATTTGTTCAACAATAATATCAGATGATGAAGAACTACACATCTGTGCCACCATCATAGAATAGAAAAAGTTTGTGGTTACATAGGAGAAATGCTCATCCATACACAGACACCCCTTGATCTTTCTACTCTGCCAATCACACCAAGAACCCAAAGACCACATCGGTAATAATGAGCATGCACGAAACCCTATAGTACAGTCTTAAAAATCATGTTAATTATTTAAGAGTTAGTCATTTAAAAAACTGAATTATCCCTCCCCCATGTGTACAATAAGTAAAACCCTTCTGATTTCACTCAGTGTAGTGGAAAATGCAGCTCTCATTTAAATCCCTGGTCCTAACATTTTAATCTTTTTTCCTTTCTTTATATTTTCTTTGAAAGTTCAGTCTTTTCCAATCCATAAGGTCTTTCATTGCTTTGTTTGTTCAGATTTGATTTTATTTTACTTGAGATAGTGTTTCACTATGTAGCAATGGCTGGCTTTGAACTTGCTATATAGGATAGGCTGGCCTTCGACTTACAGAAATATGCCTGCTTCTGTGCGTCCTGAGTGCTGAGAATAAAAGCATATGCCAGCACCCCTAGCCTCAAATGCAGATTTTTCAAAGCTCAACTGCATATGCTGCAATGTCTTGTACACTCTTGTTTTTAGGCTTCATTTCCTGAATAAAATTTTAACCCTCAGTTAACTAGAGATTCCTATATTCTTCACGGTGTACAAACCATTCCCTAATTCTTTTGAGGGCAGTCATCCTTACTTTTATGACTCTTTTGATTGATATGTTGGGGTGAGGAAAGAATGAATTTGGAAGATCGGTTCTTATTAACAGTCAGGGTCTTGTTCTGCTAGGTAAGCAACAGGCTCACTAATTCATGTGCCCAGTGATCTCAACAATGCATTGAGACAGCAAGTTCATTTGCTTTTAGGTATATTTTTCAGATGCCGAGAAAGAATTTGTCTGGCTTTGGAATGGATAGGAACTTCTTTTTATAGAATGCTGGCCATACAGATATCTATATCAGTCATAGCTCCTTCTAAACTTCCTTTGTACGGCAAACTTTCTAGAAAAATTGAAGAGCTCTCTCTAATAGTGTCTTTAACGTCTATCAACCACAATGTTTTGGGATATAAATGTAATATAATAATTTCATATTTAGGGCTGGAGAGATGGCTCAGTGGTTAAGAGCACTGACTGCTCTTCCAGAGGTCCTGAGTTCAATTCCCAGCAGCCACATGGTGGCTCACAGCCATCTATAATGAGACTTGGTGCCCCCTTCTGGCTTGTGGGCACGCATGGAAGGAATTCTGTACACATAATAAATAAATAGATATTAAAAATAATTTCATATTTAGAGGTTTCATTTATGGACTTGCTGCTTCCTGAAAATATATTATATTCTTGAACATAGAATCCCATAGGCAACTGGTATGGTTCTCTTATACATTGCCATATACTAGCAATCATATTTTTCAGGCAAGACTTCCTAATGCATCCATATCTATCACAAATCTTTATATGAGCTCCACTGTAAAACAAAAACAACAAAATATAATGAAAAGTAGCAATCAAGCTTGGTGGTGTTCGCCTTTAATCCCATCTACTCAAGAGGTTTAACTCACAAGTTTTAGATCAGCCTGATCAATTTTGTGAGACCCTGTCTTAAAATAAAAAGTGAAAAGGGATGGCTAAGTAGCTTAGCTTTCTTTTTCTTGCCAGCCAACTCCCAAATAACAGCACGGAGACTTATTATTAATTATGAAAGCTTGTCTTTAGCTTAAGCTTGTTTTTAACTATCTCTTATAACTTAAATTAGCCCATTTTTATTAATCTACATACTGTCACATACAGCTCATCCTGCTTCTTCTGCATCTCTTGGCGTCTCTCTTACACCTAGATTCATCTCCCACTTTCTCCATTGGCCATTCAGCTCTTGACTAAATCATTCACAGCGCATATCTCACACAGGGTACAAATATCTCACATTACTCAACATCCATAGTCCATAGGTTCAATCCCTTCTACCTAATGTGGAAAAATAAAAGTAGAAATCACACCAAAGAACTGCCTGCCCCTTACATTTTTTAAAGTACCCAGAAAGCAGCCAGATAATCTGAATTGTGCTTGGCCCTTTGATAGTAAACACAGAAAGAGAAAATACATCTCACACCAACCCTTTCGTAGGACACCCTGATATAGAAAGACAGTTACTGTCCTACGAATCACTTACAGAAAAGGCTAATAATGAAAACATTCACATGGGATCTAGTATGAACAAAAATTGTATAGTAAATCTGTGGGGTAGGGTGATGAGGGAAGGGTTTGTACATTTAGCTAACTTATTTTCTCTTTTCTAGGAAGTTATACTAAATCCCCAAATGTATGTGGTATCAATAATAAAAATCACCCCAATTCCAGCTTTAATGGTAATCCCCAAATCTCTGTGAGGGAGTGTTTACAAAGTGCTATTAGAGCACAGGAGGGAATGGACATTTCTTTAGTTGGATATGAGGAGGCTTTGAGGAGGAGCATTAGGTGAATCTTTAGGGTTGGCTGAGCTTGGACAGTTCAATGAGGAGGTAAAGCAGTGAAGGAGACGGCATAGTGTGTTTGAACACAGACAAGAAAACCTTCCTCTTTCCTGACTGCCACACATGCTTTGAGGAGAAATGGAAGGGGAAAAAAAGCCTACTGAACCAATTGTTTCGACTGTTCCTATGTGATCATAGCATTGCTTATATGGATTGGCAAGCAAGGGATGAGCTCATAAAAGGATATTAATGTGTCATTTTTATCGAGCAAAGTAGTATTACAGAGGAGGTGATTTCAAAGGCACATGGCTCTTTCATTACAGTCTTCAGGGGCAATGTTTGATCACTGAAAACAGGCTGCTTTGTTCCAGTTCGCTCTGATGTTTGGCATTATCCTGAATACATATGCTCTGACTTGGAGAGAATCAGACTGTAAAGATTGAAGAGATTTGAGACTTGCATATTCAAAATACATGTCTCCTGGTTAAAATGGGAGGAAGACTACTTGAATATGTATGTCTATACATAAGCAAACATACTTCAGACACGCATCTCAGCAAAAGTTTAAAAAGCAGTCACACATATGTGTTTATTCTGAGATCATGGAAATTGCCTATTTTTAAAATTCATCATTATATGGAAACTCAGGGACAAGTATATTTTAGGAGGCTTTATGTTGGTAAGAACGAAGTATGAGAAGCTTGCTTATTTCACGGACCTACAAGAAGATATATGCCCTTGTTACCTGTCGCTGACACAGCTTCTGCATTTTGGGTGTTCCTGAGCATCCTTTCAAGTACAGAAGTAGTGAGGATGTGCTTCCGCTTGCAGCGTGTTTGCCTCCTGTGCACATAGCCCCGGGGTTGATCTTCAACACCATGCCAACTGTGTGCAGCAGCATAAGATGCAGTCCCAAGCCCCTGCATCAGAAGTTAATGCACTTCTTAGCCTGCATCATGAGTTCAAGACCAGCCTGGACTATACAAGACATTTTCTAAAGTGCGAGACAGAGAGTGAAGCATGTTTCTACTTAGTCTTAAGAATTAAACCCAGAGTCAGACATTAGGGGTGAAAGCTGAAAGATCAGAGAAGCAGAACAGCCAGCTACCAGAACTTCTTACCTCTACTAAATCTCCAACTGAATGGGGGCACCTGCTTCTTTGAATCCTAGACTGAAATTGTTGTCTCTAGAATCCTCAGATTGAATTGGCGCCAGATCCTGTCTCCAACCATTTTATATTCCTGTCTCCACCTCCCTCATGCTGGGATTAAAGGCATGAGCCTCCCAATTGCTGGGATTAAAAGCATGAGATCCCATGTGCTAGAATCAAAGGTGTGAGCCACCACCAGCACTGTCTGTCCTCTATAGTTAACTAGTGGCTAGCTCTGTCCTCTAATCTCCAGGTAAGCTTTATTTGTCAGAACACAAACAAAATATTATGCAACAAGAGAGAAAGACACACACACATGCACACAGACAGAGAGGCAGAGAGAGACTTTCCTGGCTCTAAGCAAAATGGTGGTCACATGTTAAATGAGGAATTTTCTATTAGTATTTGCATGGTGTTCCTTTCCTAATGTTAATAAAAAATGCATTTCTTTTCTATTTTTAAGGAGAGAAATAGATGCTTAGGAAGACTAAAAACTTTCAATGTGTTGGCTAGAATGCATAATTTTATTGTCATAGAATTCTCCAGCTTCATGCCCTTACAAACTGATAAATAATCTTGCACAAATTTATCTTTTGAATTTTGGATCCTTTTGAATATATAAAAGATGGCATTCCCTGCCCGTGAGTTGGCTATAAATTGTACTGAAGAATAGACACTCATTGTACTGAAATTAAGTTCAAGACTTCCAACTAAAAGGTGTTCAGTTAAATGATGTCCTCTTTCACCTGATAAAGAAAAATCACTCCTTACACTTACATATCTCAAATCCTTTACCTTTTCCCCACCTCACAGAACCAAAGGTTTTCTGTGAGCGGGTGGCGCGTTTTCCTCTGATTTGTTTTGCAACAATTCCAAAACATGTTACTTCAGCTCTGTGCTTGCAGCGCAGACCAGAGCTTTACGAACCTTAATGTACTTATTAATCATCTGGGGAGCTTGTTAAAAATGCAGGTTCTGATTCAGCAACTTGACCAAGATTCTAACAAGCTCCCGGGTGGCACAGTGGACCACAGTTTGGGTAGTTAATGTCTAGAGTACAAATGACCTCTTATTAAACTGGGATTTCTTTCTGCACCCAGATAACTGGAGATGTAGATTCCCTGATTTTAAAGTTACTTCAGCCTGTTGTTTTGTGCATTGCAAATCTAATAAAAAACATATTATTTTTACTTGCTCCACATATTCCTTCTTAAAACGAAACAAAACTAAACAACACCTCACCTCTCTTACTTTACAATTTAGACTCAAGAAACTACTTAAAGTTTCCAGAATGCATCAGGTTTTTTTTTTCATATCTCAGTACCTTTCTAATAGTATTGCTTCTGCCCATTTTGGCACCAAGTGACTCTTCCTTTAAGGCCCATATCGGCTGTTGTGTCCTCTAGGATTCATTCCTACTTTCTCTTTCCTATGGAAACAGAGATGCCTCTGCGACTTCACAACACTCCACATTTCCTTTATTAGGGTTCCCCACACCCCGGGTCTTTTGCAATGGACTGGCTTTCTGCCCACTCTTGGCAGGACCATGCTTCTGATTGAAAAAACTAGACCTTTTATCCCTGATGGCTACTGCCAGTCACAAGACCTCACACAATTAGTTTACTGACTGAGTGAGTATAAAGGAAGCCTGGTTGGGTTGTAATCATACAAAAAATATAATTCAATTATTATTTTTCTAATGAACCTTAAACTTGAATTAGGAATAATAAAAACCAAATTCACGAAAAGTTAAATACAGGATGATTCAATGGTAGTGATACAGAATGTCAGTATGTGATTTATCACAGCATAGAACTGTTCTGAGTTTACTGACAGAAGATGTGGCATGAATTTTTTAAATTATTTATTTCATACCTCAGCTTGTTCAAAATAGAACTTGGGACTAGCAGCTCTACGTCCTCAGGCTAATGAAAGTACAGGAGCATAAGTAGTTAAGAGAACAGTGTGAGAAGACAAATGGGGTTTGGGATAAGATGCTAACAGGTCAAGGACCAGACAAGCTGGTCCTCAGGACTGATGCTCTCTGTGCAGGATGGAAGGTCTCACATGGCGCACTTCGATTTCCACTTTCCCCGGGAGGCACACCTTTGCCAGGCTGCTAGCTGCCTTCTTGCCCTTTGGCCTCTGGTAGAATCTGGCCACAGAGGTACTCTTGAAGAACAATGAGAGTCAAGACATCTGCTTTCTTAGGTTGCCTAGAGGTGGCTGCGCCTCTATGTAAATTGTCCTTAAGGAAGTCAAGATCCTTCAGATTTCTTTGATTGCATCATGCCATGCTACCTGTTGAGGCACTGATAGAATCATAGAGTGCTTTGAACTGGGTGAAATCTCAGATTTAAGAATTTTTATGAAAACCATGAATGCCATAAGAGGGTTATAACCTATCTATCTGTCTATCTATCTATCTATATCTATCTATCTATCTATCTATCTATCTATCTATCTATCTATCTATCATCTATCTCCATATATGTATGTTTACAAACACATGTATGGCTAAAGTCTCTGAGGGCATTAAAGAAAAAAGGGAACTAGAAAATTTACTTTTCAATAGAGAAAATTCAGAAAGCAGACAGAGCTAGCATTTGCCCTCATGGCCTTACATTTAGTGTGATCAAGAAGCTTAAGCCACCTAGAGGGAAAGACAAACCACTATTGTATTTAATGCTTGCAGTCCTGTAATGCCCCTTACACTGGTATAAGCGACTGTTCATTTGTGATGCGATTGTCATCCAGAGATTCTGCCTTGAGCTGTTCTTCTTTGACTAGGGCTGACTGTTCAGAACTATGACCTCTCATCTTTCCTGATGTTCGTAGTCTGATTGTTTCACAGCCCATTCACCTTCTCTCTGGAGACACAGAAAGACAATGCATGAATGAAAACCTTACCATGAGTATCTATGATGAATGGTTTGTCGAGAAGGGGGCTGAGACTGAGAGACAAAGTACAGCTGCTCTGTTTAGCTGGGCTGTTCTGCCACCTATGGCCACAAAGGTAGCCAGCGCTGCCTCCGGTTTGTCAAAAAGCCACAGATAAAAATAGGCAAGAAGACTTAAATTAAATTCATGATGATGAAGAGAACCAGATCTGAAAAATAAATAGGAAGCTGATAGTATGAAGCCTTGGTACACAAGCATCTCTGTCTTTGCTTGGACTGTATTATAGCCCTGTTTGCAGTACTGACTCAAATTGCTGTTGACTCATATGGGCCTAATTCTGTGACCTGGCAAAAATGTACCATAAATCTGGCAGCGGGAGACCTGACTGTGGTTTGACCTTGGGTAAATGAGCTAAAGGTGATGAACAAACCATAAAATTCAGTTTAAAATAATAAAAAACCAAGATTGTTTATACTTTGCCCAGTGGATAAAGTGAAAATCCAATATGTTTCCTGGTGCATGGTGTACATTCTGGGATAGTCAGATTTAATTAAAGTTTATTAGCTGGATAAGGGAGAAATTGAGTGAAAACATTTTATATGAGGCATTTGGCAGTGATTTTGTTCTTTACTGTTTAAGCTTTCCTTTTTTAAAGATTATTTTCTTTCTTTTCAGGGTCTATTTATGAAATGTTCGGCAATGAATGCTGTTTGTCAACAGGAGAAGTGATTAAAATCACAGGCCTCAAAATTAAGAAGATAATGGCTGAAATTTGTGAGGATAATTCTGGAGATTCCGAGTCTCAGAAGCCCTTTGAACTGCCCATGAATTTTCCAGGTACTGTCAACTGCAAACACTCCACATGGTATTAATAGTTACATGCAATCAAAACAATTGGAAACAAAGAAAAATGCCACCCTCTATATTATTTTTGTTGTTATTGTTGCTGTTGTGGTTTTGAGACAGGTTCTCACTAAGTAATCTAGACTGAACTTGAATTTCAGTCTGTCCTGCCTGGGTGACTGAGTGCTGAATTTCCAAGTCTGCAACGGTACTAGCTGCCTGGGGGAGATCGTGTAGTTGTGTGGGTTGGAGAAGATAGAATTCTTATAGGTCGATCAATTTAAGAACTACAAAAGGCAACCATGCTATACATTTTTCATTCTTGTTTGGCATAGGAACTAGTCACTTTAGTTAGCAAATAACTTCCTATTTACAAGTGCTTAGTGTGTCTTTAGAGTTATATTATTTTTAACTGATTCATAACAACATAAACATAATATTTATAAAAGAATGTGATATTTTCATTCATGAATGCATACATAATATTTCAATCAAGGTAAAGATTGCTGTTGTCTCAATTATTTATTTTTCCTTATGGTGAACATTGTAGAAACACCTGTTAATTTTTTGAAATGTACAGTACATACTTAACCTTAGTCACTTTACTGTGCAACAACATGCCAGGACTTCTGATCCCTAGGAGGGCATTTTGTCATGTGCATCATTAGATGTTCTAGTGAGCGTCAAAATAAGTCTGTTAGCTGAGCATGGCGGTGCATATCTATGAGCCCAGCACTTTGAAACAGGAAAACATGACTTCAAGGACAACCTGGATCACATAACAAAGCCCTGCCCACATATTCCTCTCCAACAAAACGATAAAAATGAAAAAGAAATTACATTTTCATGAGGCATATAAAACTAAGTAGCATCACTTAAACCTACCTATTTTATTTTTTAAACAGTTTCTGTAGTTCCTTGCCTCACTGCCCACATGATCTTACTGATCTGCTTGTTCCTTTTTATATAGGTAACTCGACCAAGCTTTCCAATACCATGTCTTGTAGGAACTGGTTGCCCTATATCCGACCCTATTTTATATATATATATATATATATATATATATATATATATATATATATATATATATATATAATTTTTATATACCTATGTGTGAATAGCACAGCATGCATACCATTGGGTAGTCACTAGTGATTCACTTGTCTTGTGCTCTAGACTATGGGCAGTCAAACTTTCTGGAAATGGTCAGACCATCACATTTTAAGGCTTTGTAGGCAGGTTGTTTCTTATAACTACTCTACTGCGATCTTTTAGGTCACTACAGGTAGGAAATCAGTCAACCAGTGGTCTTGAGAAATCATCAGAAGTTTTACTTATAAAAAGAAGTGGCTGACAGGATTTAATCAGTCAACTTATTTGTTGATGTGTGCTCTACACTGCTAGTACTCAGACTTAGTATTTCTAGAACCGAGTACACTCAGGACAAACTCAATACATGTCAACTGGATGAACAAATAATGCACATCACAAATATTACAATACAATATGTTTCACAGTGTGATTAATGTAAATCTGAGCTGCATAGGATCAGTAGGTCCTGTTTTTGAACATGGATTTGGTAGCTGTATTTCCAGCTCCACCAGTTTTTAATTGTGTTCCCTTGACAAATTATTTCCTTTCTCCAAATGTAAAGTTAAATACTAATACTGCTATATAGCTCCTAGTTTTTTTGGAGAAGGATAATATTGAAATATAATTAAAGTGCTCATTATGGTGTCTTGGAATATAACAACGTCTACAAAATACCGATAACTTATATAAACATTATCAGGATTCTCATGGATATCATTGGAGGGGTCCAAAATACACTTCAGAGAATGTGATAATTGAGGTTTAGAGAGCAAAAATAAATTAGGTATATTTAGGAGAAGATTCTTTCAAGTGCCATTCTCTGTCCCTGTGAGCCAAAAGCATGCCCATTCTTCCTGGTCTTTCATAACATGGTTTTAAAACCTGGCTACACAGTGGGCTCATCTAGGGAGAGTAGAAAGTCAGGATGCATGAGACATCCTGATTTATTTTGGTGAAGTCTGGTCACGAAGTGTTCTCACAGCTCCCCAGGTGATACTATCATGTACCTGAGGTTGAGAACCAGTGCATTATAAGAAATAAAGCTAGATGTAATCTCTCAATCATCAATTATTCTCTCTCTCTCTCTCTTTCTCTCTCTCTCTCTCTCTCTCTCTCTCTCTCTCTCTCTCTGTATATATACTGCATGCGCATGTCTCATATATCTATGTAACTGGCTTGGAACTTCCTTTGTAGAAGAGTCATTCCTCAAACTCACATAGAGTGTCTGCCCCTGCTTCCAAAATGTTGGGATTAGATGCAAGTGCTTCCATGCCCAATGTAAATCACTATGTTTTATGCCATAGTTATTGCACTTATTGCAATTTATATGTAATTGGAGTTATTTTGTGCTTTTTGGAGTAGCATGATCTAATAGATAATAAGGTGGCTAAGAGCAGAAGTGAAATCATTTATTACTGTAATTCTCAGTAATCAGAACACGGTATACAGAATAAACATTCACTTAGTTAAAATGTTCAGAATTTTCAGATAGCAGAAGAATGTCTTATTGGACTAATGGAAACACTTGGCTTTTGACTGAAGTCTAGTTTAGGTTATCACTATTTGGAACTTCCTTTGAGCTGCATGGTAACTTTTCATTATTTGAGCAAATGTTTAAAGACATGCATATAAGTGAGTGTTATTATGAGGGTCAGGATATGATGACTATGATGGTTATGGAATGTTTTCTTTCAGAACAGACTCTAAGATCCCATATAGATCTTTCTTTGTTATTATCACTAGGGGGAAAGCTCAGAATCAAGGGCAATTTTCATGAATCCCAACAGCAGCATATGCTTGGTCTATATTAAAAAATTTCATTTGAACTACAATCATATTTTATAATATTTTATAATTTAAAATTCCTTTAATGTTTCAACACAAAATTTTATTGATATATATTCATTATGCATAGTGATAGGCTTCATTTCAAATAACTATATCATGTACTTGGGATACATTCATTCCCTCTTCCTTTCATCACCTCTCCCATTCTTGCCATTCATCCTCCAAGTTTTGCTTCTCCATAAATACACGATTACATATATAACATACATATATTGCATATAACACGTACCTATAATTTTATATATCTGCATGAAAATCTAGGATCCACAAATTAATGAGCAATAAAAACATGTGATATTGTCAGCTGTGTCTATTTTCCTGCAAATGATATAATTTAATTCTTCTTAAGGTTAAATATAACTCCACTGTGCATGCACAGCACAATTCTTTATCAGTTTATTGATTGATGAACACTTAAGATGATTTCATAACTTGGCTCCTGTGGATAGTGTAGCAATAAATATACAGGTGACAACATCTCTGTAATATGTGGACTTAGAGACTTTGTGTGCTTACCTAGAAGTAATGTATTTGGGTCATATGCTAGTCCTATTTTTAGCTTATTGAGGGACTTCCATATTAATTTCCACAGGTTGAATAAATAACATTTCTATGCCAGCATTTACTGTTATTTATTTTCTTAATGATAACCATTCTGATTGGGGTGAGATAGAATCTCAACGCTATTTTATTTTGTATTTTTTTGGTAGGCTAAGGATTTTGAACATTTCAATCATACGTTCATTGATCATTGATACTTCATCTTTGTTTGTTACATTGACCCATATGCTGTGTGGAATTTAGTTCTTTATGTATTCTAAATTTTAGTCCTCGATGTAGCTGTCAAAGATTTTCTTCTATTCTTGTTGTCTCTTCACTGAATTGTGTTCTTTGCTGTTTAGAAACTTTTTAATTCTACAGCATTTATCACAGTTTCAATTTTTTTTCAACTAAACCAAATCTACATAGTGAAAGAAATCTCTAATGACAATTTTAAACACTGAATAAATACATTTTAAAAGATACTAAACAAGGGGAAGACCCCTCCAAAGGTGTTTTAAAACATCCTGTCATATTAGCTTAACTCTTAAAAATTCTTTTTGTAGCTGATTTTAAATTTATTCAATTGTTAGAGGACATACTTTCTGAAATTATGAATTTTAAAAATATACTGAGATTTGTTTTAGAAATATATACTCTATATAGAAAAATATGTGCCCTATTCTTATAGAAGTACATTAAAGACTTTTAATGACTCATTTGTAGGGGTGTTCTGCTCATTTCTTAGCTGATGCTTCATAACAATATAACTACTGTTGAAATCATGTATGTGTATATTAAATGAAAGTAGAGAAGAGTTGTTTAAAAAAAGAAAACAGGAAAGATAGGGGTAAAAAAGGGGAATCAGTAGGACAGGTTGAGGGGTAAAATACTCTCATCAAACCACATATAACATATATACTAAAAATGTAATGATACTAAATACCCCAATTATTATTATTATTATTATTATTATTATTATTATTATTCAATTATATAGTTCCTTAAAATTCTGTACATTTTTATTTAATGTACTTTGAGTGTCTGGGAATATGCATCTATATTTATACTTGCTACTGATTTTGAGTGGAGAATCTCTTTTAACATCATATAACCTTCTTTTTCAGTAATAACACTTTAAAAAATAAATTAGGTTCAATTTTTTACATTTTTTTGACTTATTGATTTTTTTAAACAACATCTTGATCTACTGCTAAGCTTGGCACTGAATTCACAATATTCTTGCTGTAACCTACTGAGAGCTGGGATTACAGGTGTGCACTAGCTTGCTCTGCTGTATTTTGTCTGATTTAAAACAATTATTCCAGTTTGCTTCTTCTTTATTTTTTTTGCAACTAATTACACAGTCAATCTACTTTTTTTACACTCAAACTATTTACATTTTTTAATTTAAAGTCTATCTTTTGTAACACATAGCATATGCTTTGATAATTTTCTCTTATCATACCAAACTTCCTTTTAATCATTATTTATCCACTTTTAGCTAATATCATAACTGATAATAAAGAATTTATGACCATTATTTTTTCCTACTTTTCATGTTTTCTACTCTTCTGCTGCTTCATTACTGGCTACTTTCTGTATACAGGCATTTTCAAACTTCCACTTTAGTTTTTGTTGAACTGTAATAGATTTTTCCTTTAGAATAGTTTTAGGTTCATAACAAACTTGACTAGAAAATTCTTCAGTGAGACCCAATCTCCAAAACACCAAAGTCAACCAATCTCCCAACCAAACATATCAAAAAAGAAAGAAAGAGAGAAAGACCTCATTATGATTGTTGAATTACTTGTAAATGTAACAGAATATTTATTTTAACAGAGTATTAGACTGTTTTGCAAAATGACTTCGCCATTTCTACTACTATGAACAATGAATGAGCCTTCTTTTTCCATGTCCTTACCAGGAATTGGCTCTATCAGTGTCTGCATTTGATTATTCAGTACTTGTACACCTATGGTATCCATGTAATCTGTACTTAATCTGGTTTTAATCTGCAATTCCCAGATGGAACTCTAGTGATAATGGATATATTTAAATATACTTTCTGTGGTGAGGAATCTCTTGATTTTTGTCCATTCAAAATGTATTATGGGTTTTCTTACATTATGAACTCTTTGTAAATCTTGGATAATAACCTTTTGTCACATTTAGCTTTTGCAAATATTTTCTCTTAAATCTATGGCTTTTACGGCTCATCTTCTCATTCTCTTGATAGTGTCATATTTGGAAACATTTTTAATAAAGTCTTTCTTACTGTTTGTTTCTTTCTTTGATTCTGCTTTATGATTGTACCTAAAGTTCATCTGCAAATCCAATGTCATCTAGAGTTTCTCAAACTGTTACTTGGTGTTTTCGGGTTTCACATTTAGGCCTGTTGATTTATATTGAGTTAATATATATTGAGTAGGGGTGTAAGTTTTGCGCCTGTATTCACTTTTCTGCATGCAATGGTGTGGAACTGTTTGTTGCAAAGAATACATCTGCTGCATTATGTTTCCTTTACTTCCTTTAGTTGGCTGTATTTCTTTTCTTTTCTTTTTTTTACAGTCTTTTTTTTTTATTGAGAAAAAGAAAAAAGTTTCCGCCTCCCCCCAGCCTCCCATTTCCCTCCCTCTCCTTCCACCCTTCTCCCCCTCCCCCCACTCCTCTCACCCTCCCTCTCCAGTCCAAAGAGTAGTCAGGGTTCCCTTCCCTGTGGAAAGTCCAAGGTCCTCCCCCCTCCGTCCATGTCTAGGAAGGTGAACATCCATACTGTCTAGGCTCCCACAAAGCCCACACTTGAAGTAGGATCAAAACCCAGGGCCATTGTCCTTGGCTTCTCATCAGCCCCCATTGTTCGCCATGTTCAGAGAGTCCTGTTTTATCCCATGCTTCTTCCGTCACAGTCCAGCTGACCTTGGTGAGCTCCCAATAGATCAGCCACACTGTCTCATTGGTTGGGTGCACAGTCCGGTGCTCCTGTGTGGGTCTCTGTGACTATCTCCATCCATCACCTGATGAAGGTTCTATGGTGATATGCAAGATAATCATCAGTATGGCTATAGGATAGAGTTATTTCAGGTTCCCTATCCTCATCTGCCCAAGGAACTAACTGGGGACCTCGCCTTGGGCTCCTGGGAGCCCCTCTAGGTTCACGTCTCTTGCCAACCCTAAGGTGGCTCCCTTAACTAAAAATTGTGCTTCCGTGCTCCCCTATCCAACCTTCCTTTATCCCAATCCTCCTGTTTCCCCAAGTTTCCCTCATCCTCCCCTTCTCACTTTTCTCTCCCCTTCCCCCGATACTCCCATTCCCCCCCCCTCCAAGATCCCAAAATTTCTCCCCGGCAATTTTGTCTACTTCCCTTAGTCAAGAGAATAATTATATGTTTTTCCTTGGGTTCACCTTCTAATTTAGCTTCTTTAGGTTCACCAATTATATACTCCGTGACCATTATTTATGGCTAGAAACCAATTATGAGTGAGTACATCCCATGTTCATCTTTTTGGGTCTGGGATACCTCACTCAGGATAGTGTTTTCTATTTCCATCCATTTGCATGCAAAATTCGAGAAGGCATTGTTTTTTACCGCAGCGTAGTACTCTATTGTGTATATATTCCACACTTTCTTCATCCATTCTTCCATTGAAGGGCATCTAGGTTGTTTCCAGGTTCTGGCTATTACAAATAATGCTGCTATGAACATAGTTGAACAGATGCTTTTGTCATGTGATAGGGCATCTCTTGGGTATATTCCCAAGAGTGGTATTGCTGGGTCCAGGGGTAGAGATCAACTCCAAAAAATCAGTTGCCCTCTTATATACGAAGGATAGGGAAGCAGAGAGGGAAATCAGAGAAACTTCACCTTTCACGATAGCCACAAACAGCATAAAATACCTTGGGGTAACTCTAACCAAGGAAGTGAAAGACCTATTTGACAAGAACTTTAAGGCATTGAAGAAAGAAATTGAAGAGAATACCAGAAAATGGAAGGACATCCCTTGCTCTTGGATTGGGAGGATCAACATAGTAAAAATGGCAATTCTACCAAAGGCAATTTATAGATTCAATGCAATCCCCATCAAGATCCCAGCAAAATTCTTCACAGATCTTGAAAGGACAATAATCAACTTTATATGGAAAAACAAAAAACCCAGGATAGCCAAAACAATCCTATACAATAAAGGATCTTCTGGAGGCATTACCATCCCCGACTTCAAACTCTATTACAGAGCTACAGTATTGAAAACAGTGTGGTACTGGCATAAAAACAGAGAAGTCAATCAATGGAATCGCATAGAAGACCCAAATTTTAACCCACAAACCTATGATCACCTCATTTTCGATAAAGGAGCGAAAAGTATACAATGGAGGAGAGAAAGCATCTTCAATAAATGGTGCTGGCACAACTGGATATCAACCTGTAGAAGATTGAAAATAGACCCATATCTATCACCTTGCACAAAACTCAAGTCCAAATGGATCAAAGACCTCAATATCAGTCCGAACACACTGAACCTGATAGAAGAGAGAGTGGGAACCACCCTACAACAAATGGGCACAGGAGATCGCTTTCTATCTATAACCCCAGCAGCACAGACATTAAGGGCAGCATTGAATAAATGGGACCTACTAAAACTGAGAAGCTTCTGTAAAGCAAAAGACACTGTCACTAAGACAAAAAGACAACCTACTGACTGGGAGAAGATCTTCACCAACCCTGCAACAGACAAAGGCCTGATCTCCAAAATTTATAGAGAACTCAAAAAACTAGACTTCAAAATGCTAATTAACCCAATTAAAAAGTGGGGCACTGAACTGAACAGAGAATTCTCAACAGAAGAAGTTCAAATGGCCAAAAGACACTTAAGGTCATGCTCAACCTCCTTAGCGATTAGGGAGATGCAAATCAAAACAACTTTGAAATATCATCTTACACCTGTCAGAATGGCTAAAATCAAAAACACCAATGATATCCTTTGCTGGAGAGGCTGTGGAGGAAGGGGTACCCTCATACATTGCTGGTGGGAATGCAATCTTGTGCAACCACTTTGGAAATCAGTGTTTCGGTTTCTCAGTTGGCTGTATTTCTCTGCAATAACTCCTGTGCTATTATTGTGCCAGATTCGCCAGTCTTTATTCTTTCACTAGCACCACTTTCTCTATAATGTTGACACTTTATAATAGGTCTTGATGTCAGGTGGAAGTGTTAGTCTGAATTTGTTAATATTCAAAACGTTGCCTATTCTGTGCTTCTTTGCCTGTCCATGTCAACTCTTAAAGTTTTGTTAATATTCATAAAATAATCTCCCAAGATTTTGACTGTACTTACAATTAATTAACAGATGTAATTGGGAAGAACTGACTTTTTCTTACAATAGTGAAACTTTCTAGCCATAGATGTAGACTATTACTCTGTTCGTTTATATAGTTTTGCTTTTATCAGGATTTTATAGTCTTCTTCATAGAGAATTAATACATGTTAAGATATTCATAACTGTTGCATTTGGAGATATTTAACTTTTGCTACATTTAAATTTGTTTATTGGGGAGGGTGTACACATGCCAAGATGTGCATGTAGGAGCCATAGGAGAACTTATCAGAGTCAGTTCTCTTTTATACCACGTGGCTCCCGAAGCTCAAATTCAGGTCGTTAGATTTGATGGGCACCTTTGTTCCCTGAACCATCTTTTCAGCCCACCCTTTTGAAAATAGTTATGGAAAGTTTTAAATTTCAAATTCTTCTTGACTATTGCTTATAAAAGCAAGTGCTTAAAAAGCCAAACAAAACCATTTTATGTTTGCTCTAATTGCTCTTGGGGGGGTGTTTTTTTTTATTAGACACTGTCTTGGATTATTTTTGCTGACTCTTTAAGATTTTCTGTATGAATAAATGTGTCATCTGTGAACAAAGACACTTTTGATTGAGCCTCTTAGCATTAGTAATCAGCAAAATGTTAAAAAGGAGGCTAAAGAGGACATGGATATGCAACCTTCCCACCCCATCTAGTTAGTAAGCCTTCCAGTGTGTTGTCAAGTAGCCTTGTAGTCTAAAGTGCTGAGGTTTGTATTGTATTATCGTTTTTGCACTCAATGGACATGGGGTTTTGTCGAATGCTTTATATCTATCTGTTGGTGTGATCATATGATTTTTCTTCTTTAGCTTTTGTCTATGATAAATTACATTAATTAATTTTCAAATGTCAAACCATTCTTTAATTAGTAAATAGGAAAAACACAGTGATCATGCAGTATAGTCCCCCCTTTTTTTTATCAGTGTAGGATTTAATTTGATGATATTTTTGAGGATTCTTATAGGAAGAATAGGGAGATAGTGATGTATAGGTTCTTTACTTATTCTATAGGCATGAGAGCAATGCTTACCTACACTGAATCAAAAAGTATCCCCATGTTTTTAACTTTAGGGAAAAAACATCTTTTCCCATAATTTTCTTAACTGTTTGGAAGAACTTAGCAGTGAATCCCATCTGGGCCTGGCATTTTCTGGTCTGGAAGTCATTAATCATTAATTCATTGTCTTTGATAAATATAGTTCCATTGAGAGAGCAAGTTTCTTCTTTGATAAGTTTCTTCAGATTGTGTCTTTCGAAAAGGTTACTATTGCAAACCGGTTGGCAAGATGGTGAGAACATGCTTGTTTATACGTGCATTGTTAGACTGGCATGCCACAGGAGCTACAGAATCTCTGTTTTGATTTTATGTATCTGTGTCTACTCTCCATTTGTTTTTGCTATTCTGGCTAAATATTATTCTATTATCTTGATCTTTTGGGTTTTTTTTATTTTTATCTATTGATTTTCCATATTCAGTGGGCCTAGTTTGATCCTATGCAGGTCCTGCCACTTTTAGTCCAGAGTCAGTGAGCTCTCACTAGCTCAGGTCAGTATTTCTGTGAGAATCCCCATCATGGTTTTGACCTCTTTGCTCATATTATTGCTCCTCCTCTCTTGGACTAGTCTCTGGAAGCTTGGCGCAGTGCTTTGCTGTGGCTCTCTGTATCCACTTCTATCAATTGCTAGATAAAGGTTCTATGATGACAATTAAGGTAGTCATCAATATGATTACAGGGGAAGGCCAGTTTAGGCATCCTCTCTACTCTTGCTTAGAGTCTTAGCTGGGGTCATCCTTGTGTAGAATTTCCCCAGTGCTGTTTCTTGCCAGCCCCTTAATGGCTCCCTCTATCAAGATATCTCTTTCCTTTCTCCCCATCCTTCCTCCTTCTTGAGTGTCCAGCTCGCTCCCTCATGTTTTGATACTCCCTCCCTTCTCCCCTGCACCTCTCCTTCCATCCTTTCTTCTCTCCCCCCGAATTTTCTCAGGAGAGCTTGTCTGTTTCCCCTTTCCAGGGGGATCCATGTCTGAGAATTGTCCTTGTTACCTAGCTTCTCTGTGATCATGGACTATAGGCTGAATATCCTTCGTTTTTCCATCTAATATCCACTTACAAGTGTGTACATACCATGTTTGTCTATCTGGGTCTGGATTACCTCACTCGGGATTTTTTTTTCTAGATCCTTTTATTTGCATGCAAATTTTAAGATGTCATTGTTTTACTGCTGAGTAGTAGTCCATTGTGTCAATGTAACACATTTTCTTTATCCGTTCTTTGGTTGAGGGACTCCTAGGCTGTTTCCAGGTTCTGGTTGTTATGAATACTGCTGCTATGAACACAGTTGAAGAAATGTCCTTGTGGTATGAGTGTGCATCCTTTGGGTATATGACCCGAGAGTGATATTGCTGGGTCTTGAAGTAGATTGATTTCCAATTTTGTGAGAAACTGCCACACTGATTTCCAAAGTACCTATAAGACTTTGCACTCCCACCAGCAATGGAAGAGTGGTCTCTCTACTCCACATCCTGTCCAACATAAGCTGTCATTGGTGTTTTTAATCATAGCCCTTCTGACTGGTGTAAGATGGTATCTCAGAGTTGTTTTAATTTATATTTCCCTGATGGCTAAGGATGTTGAGCGATTCCTTAAGTTTCTTCTGTTGAGAATTCTTTGTTTAGATCTGTATCCCATTTTTTGATTGGGTTATTTGATAATTTTAATATCTAGTTTTTTTGAGTTCTTTGTATATTTTGGAGATCAGTCCTTTGTGGGATTAGTCATCTTTTCTCATTTTGTAGGCTGCCATTTTGTCTTAGGGACTGTGTCCTTTGCCTTACAGAACTTTCTCAGTTTCAGGAGTTCCCATTTATTAATTGTTTCTCTCAGTGTCTGTGCTACTGGTGTTATATTTAGGAAGTGGTCTCCTGTGCCCGTGTCTTCAATGCTACTTCTCACTTTTTCTTCTATGAGGTTCAGTGTGGCTGGATTTATGTTGAGGTCTTTGATCCATGTGGACCTAAGTTTTGTGAATGGGGATAGACATGGATCTATTTGCATTCTTTTACAAGTTGACATCCAGTTACACCAGCACCATTTGTTGAAAATGCTTTCTTTTTTCTCTTTTTTAATTCCTGTTTTTTTGATTAATCATTTCTCATCTCATTTTTATTCATTTTTGTCATTTATGTGATATAATTTGTTTCAATTTCTTGTTTCCTGCAGGAGAGTTTCTTTGTTTCTTTCTTTTTTGCACACATAGACACATGTTCATATACACATATGCAGATGTGCCCATCTACACACACACATATATAAACACACCTATAGTGGTTCAGCCTCAATGGGTTCATATGTTTCAGGGTAGGGACATGTGAAATGTTAGAATGAACAGAAATGTAGAAATGTTCGGCAGAATAAGCAGAGATGTAAAAAAAAATACAAAGACATGGAATAGTACCAGGAAGGCAGCTCAGTGAATACTGAATCCACCTGTGTTTATTTCTTATGATCTCTAAATACCACCATCCAAAAAAAGGGGGAAGAAAGCAAAAGACATTTCTCATCAAGATAAAAGACACAAAGTGATTACCATCTGAATATCCAAACCCACCAAGAAATCACACCCTCCGTCAAGATATCTTTGTTAGTAGCCACAACTTAAGTTAAATCTTTTGTCAATAAATAGGTTTAAACTCTCTGACCTTCAGTCAAAGTGGAACAGATCCATTGTGAGCCACCTTAAAACCTTAAATACCAAATAACCACACCCTAGGTCAAGACATTTTTGTAGCTGCTCCTGAAGTCAGACTTCTTGTCAATCTCTTTTGAAAGCAAGAGTAGGCTTAAGCTCTCTGACCTTCAGTCAAGGTGGAGTGGACCCTCTTGTAGGTTCCCACCCACACAGCTACTCATCCACAAGTATATACAGGCACCCATGCATGCACACACACAGACAAGCACAGATGTGCACACATACATTGAGTAAGTTTTAGCTCTTCCTTTGAGAGGCAATTCTCTACTGACAGCACAGTTCCTTGATTTTAATCAGTCATGTTTTTGATTTTCTGTCACAATTGAAGATCATTTTCACTAATTACAGGATGAGGTCAGTGGATTGTTTTCTTTAAATACTCTATGAATTTCACTCCACTCTCTCGTTTTATGGTTTAGATTCAATGCCTAGGTTGTTCTAATCACAGATATTTCATCTCCTTAAATCCTTTAGTGATTATTCTATATATATGCTAAGGTGCAGATTTTATCCTTCGTTTTGCTTGGTGTTTTCTGAGTTTGCAGAATATGCTGTTATGTTTCACATTAATTTGGAAAAAATATTTTTCATTATTTCTTCAACTTTCTTTCTAATCTGTTCTTTTTTCTCTGATATTCCCATTTGAACATTTTGTACCTTTTGTTGCTCATGGTTCTTGGATGTTCTGGGATTTCAAAGACATCGTTTTATTTCCTTTTTGTTTTTCAAGAAGATTCTAATTATTTTTCTAGCTCACACCAAATCTTTTAGCCAGCCTATAAAAGGCATTCTTATTGCAGTGATTCAAATATGTAAGCCTGACTCTGGTGTTATTTTGTTTCATCAAAGTGTGTATTTCTCTTTGAGCATGAATGCATTATAATTTTCTTCTTGATATTTAGGCAGGCTGCTGTGGCAAATATTCCTATGGTGCCGTGATGACAAGGTACAGATGAGGAGATGTAGTTTGTCGGTCTCATTCTTGTATTGAGCCTGTGCCTCTGAACTGTGACCTTCAAAAGAGCCTGCCCTCCCCTTTAGTGGGACAAATTGGCTGCAGCGGACTGTATTTGTGCAGATGGGTATTTTCCTCTTCTAAAGTTGAGAAGTTAGTGTTATCATCCTTGCCTTGGGTTAGTTAGGCTTTAACAAAATTCCAATCATTTATGAGCTGATAAATTAGTGTGGTATTTTGGACTTCGGCCCAGACTTCTTCCCTAAATCACAGATGTGTACTTAATGTCAGATTAGAGCACACATGCTTCATAAACATTTAGGATTCCAAACTTTGAAAAAACATATAGACTTTTAAGCTATTTTTAGCACATGTCCTGAAGATTATATAATCTTTTAAGTAGCATTTTTAGCCATAATAATATAGTTTGACTAATTAACTTGAGCGTCTGACAGATATTCACTTCAAAAATATCAAACGTTGAAGGTTTTGTGAGTTTTTGACGAAAAACTGTTCTTCTCTATGTTTCTACTCGTACTGTGACGATTCCCATCTTAAGCATATTTGCGGCTGATAGATCTTATTGCTAAATTTACTCTCTGTCTTCTTCATACTTTGTCCCTCAGTTTGTGCAATTACAATAATCTAAAATGTGACCAGTTATCTAGTTTTGGAAGAGAGCATTCTCATGTCTATATATCTATATACACAATTTCCTTCTATCTAAACTAACCATCACAAATTATTTCATTATTTAGTTTGATTGTCTATACTTCCTCAGGCACTGGATTCAATGGATTCCCCATGCCTGTATATGGACCAGGCTCTTTTTGTGTCTGCTTAATTCTTTTTATTAAAACTCAATATTTTAATGGAGTTTTTTATTTGTTTTGTGAGAGTACATATGCGGGGCACATACATGTCACAGTGATCATGAGGAGTTTAGAGGGCAACTTGCAGGAGGTGGTTCTCTCCCTCTGCTGTATGGATTCAGGAATCTAACAAATTACCAGGGTCAGCAATAGATGCCTTTACCCCTGTGTTATTCCACCCGCCCACCCACCCATAAACTCTGATTGTTTCAAAGAACTGAAACTAAAACACTCAAAATCCTATTCTTCCTCTTGTTGCCAATTGTTTAGCATTTTTCTTATTGAAGTCCCTATTTTTTTTTGTCATGTATGGCTACTAAATTCTTTGCTTTGTAGACAACAGATAGTCTTTTTTTTCTTCAAATGAAACCTACATGTCTTCAGTTTTTGTTCAGTGATTTCTGTCTTTGTTTGGGTGTGTCTTCACAAATCTGCTCAGGGACAGCCTCAGAGAAAAACAGGACTAAGAGGTCAAGGTCTCCAAGGTTTATGCTGAGTGTGCACACAATCCTAGACGTGTGCAGAACTCTAATGAGTATATGGCCTTTTAAATTCTCTGCAGTTTTATTGAGGCATCCTAGTGTTCTTAAGACATCTCACATATCCAGTTTTGAAGAGCCTGCTCCTCTTACCTTCTTGTTTTCCCTGCCATTGCAGGCAGCTAAGAATGGTAGGCACTGTTTACTAAAGTATTTGAAAAATGCTTTCAGGAGAAGGTTTTTGCCATGGAATGAACTAGAAATTAGTAAAGTAGAAATGACTCTTAGGTGTAGCTTTCCAGAGGGCTTCTAGAAATATTAAACACAGTTTTCTGGACTTGGGACTGAAGAAGCATCAATTATATCCTTCCACGGTGTTGTTTCTCAGGCTTTCAAATTGCCATGGAGTTTGGATGGGGATGGTGGGAGAATGGGGACAGAGCAGGCTTAAACACCACATTTGTTCTACTTACTGAGATTCAATCACCTCCATGATTCTTCTGAGATTGCTTCAACTCTTTGGTTAATTTCTAGAGTTGTGAAAAAGATCCCTTTTCTGAGAAGCAGTTTGTTGTTTTTATGTAGAAAGCAGTTTCTAGAGAGGCCTGCTTCATCATTTTGATGACTTCTATCACCTGTGTTGAAATACTTACACACACATACTCTCTTTCAGATATTAACTGAAACCTTCTGATGAGACCCAAGGAATGGATCCTACAAGGTTTCACTTGTAAATAAACATAATCTACCTACAAAAACTACTGGCCTTTGTGCCAAGGACAGTGTAGCAGACATGGTTCTAAAAATTTAGGGCCTAGCAAACGTCAATGCTCCAGCAAGCATCAAGGTCCCAGCAAGTGTCAAAGCAGAAAAGATTTGCAGGGCTTTAGGAAGGACAATGTTAGGGAATAGTTGCAGTTCTGTTTTGCTAAAAGATAGACAGGACAGCAAGCGTTCAATATACACCAGTTCACAACCTTTAATATAATGCTTTCATCTGTCTCTATTTTTGTCACCTCCCAAATGTTCAAATACATTAGAAGATAAAAAGTGAATATTCCATTCCTCTATGAGAATAAACAAACTGCCCAAGAAGCACAGTTTGTCCTTTCCAAAGACAGCTCTCTTTGCTGAACTAAAAAACTTGGCCGTTGCTGCCAAACACAACAAAAATATATCCTAATACTTGGTAGCTGATTGCATTATCCCCATAGATTGGTAAATCACATCATATTTGGTTTATAGTGAGGATCCAAATTCCTAGATTACTTTCTAGAAAGATTTATTCCTCCTCTGTGGTGTGACGAAGTGTGAATCACAAACATCTCCTGGTTAGTCTTGAGAAATACCCTGGAAGAAAATGTCTCCCTATATCTTTATGATGAACAATGATGCTTTTTTTTCCCAAATAGCAATTGTACATTGTGTCTCCATGCACTGGTTTCCCTCGAAATCTTATAAATCTTTTGCCTTTTACATTGTGTCTCTAAACCATATGCTCAAGGAGAGTTGTGGATCCATCTATAAAACCTCTGCTAAAATTACAAGACTAGATTGAAGAAATTTTTCTCCTCGAATTTTTATATCCTAGTCTATGAATTGTATTACTGTGGAGGAATCTTATTTTGGGAGACAGACGGTGTGCAAGGAATGTGAAAGCAGAGCTTAGAGATGGCAATACCCCTTGCTACTCCATGCGCTAGGCTAGCCTTCCACACTCCATGAAGGTGAGATGATGCTATGTCAGATGGTATTCTGAATATATGTGTGTATATGTAAGTTATAGAACCAATCCGTATTTGACAGATGAAACATCCAGGTAATAGGAGGCAGAGTAACCTGCCCAAAGCCATATACTTAGCAAATGGTTTTTATTAAATCTGCACTAGCTCTGTCCAATAGAAATGAGTTACATAAATAATTAAAAAATTCTAGTAGCCACATTAATATATTATGCAGTGCTGCATAAAAAATACTCCCAAATTCAGCATCTTAAGACAAAATCATCTCACATCCTTTTCTTGAGCATATGAAAAGTTAAAAAAAACTATTAGTAGTAACTTGTGACTAAAACTGGCAGAATCAAAGTGCTTCTGTATAAAATTGATTATGGTAAAATGATAAAAAATTATCAAATAATTATATGCCTTTTGCCTGGGTGTTAAAAGCCCCAAATCCTTAACATTTTTCAAAATAAATTTTCCCATTGCTTCATTTGGAGACTGATATATTTAATTCATGGAATAACAATAATCTAGATTCAGGGGGTGCTGGCAGGTTTTTTGTCAACTTGACACAAAGTTGAGTCATCAGAGAGGGGGGAGCCTCAAGTGAGAAAATGCCTCTGTAAGGTTGTCTGGTAAGCTAGCCTTGTTTGTTTTCTTGATTAATGGTTGATGTGGGAGAGCCCAGCTCACTGTGGATGGTGCCATCCATGGTCCTGGGTGGTATAAAAAGCAGGCTGAAGAAGGCCATGTTCCTCCAGGACCTCTGCTTCAGTTCCCACCTCCAGGTTCCTGGCTTGTGTTTCTGCCCTGACCTCCCTGAGTGACAGAACGTGACCTGAGAGTTGCAAACTGAAATAAACCCATTCCTTCCCCAAGTTCCTCTTGGCCATGGTGTTCATCAGGGTAGCAGAAAGTCTAAGACAGGTAGTGAATCCTTTCATTTCAGCCTACCACTGAGCATCTCTTCCAACGTTGTCCTTTATAATCACAGGGAATTGTTCATTTGACTAAAAAGTATGACTCCCTAAAATAATCTGACAATACATTATGTAAAAATCCTTAAAATACATGTTAATGATAAATAGTATCTTGATCTTTTGGTTTTTGAGGGAATTTTGTTAAAAGAAGCAAGATGTAGGGAAGGATTGCTTTTTCCACCAGACTGTGAGGATAAAGTGGAGCTGAGAGCAGCACTGTACAGAACTCTGTTCCTCACAGGACTTGCGATCCAAAGAAGCAGAGAACATTTTCCCACATTTTCTGGGTCAGTTTCTTTTAAAGCATGTCATTCCAATTCTCACTTAAGCAAAATAAACTCAGTTGTTACAACTATATCTTTTTTTTCCTGGTCAAAGGGAGTTTTATACAAAACTATGTGATAAAATGCAAATTAACATGCAAAAGAAAGTCAACTTTTGTACTAATTTACTATTTTAATTTTAGGGTCAATAGTGTTGTGCATTTAAAACATAATAAGATTAATTTTCTTAGTTTCTAGCCTATGGTTAGCAATAACATATACCACCTTAAGGACAAATAGATTGCAAAGTTCTAGGTTAAAATAATATTTTACTTTCCACCCATGTGTATTTTAAATTCTTAGCATTGGACCAGAATTTTGTTTTGAATACAATGACACGAAAATGGGCAAATCCAGAGCTGATGTTGTTCTTTGATATTTCATGTCTTCTTCTGAGCTCTATTTTATTATTCCGTGTTCATTTTTTTTGCCTGTATGTGTAATTTTGCTAATGATGTTGTCTTTCAGCATTACCATGGAAAGACTATTATGAGAGCAACTGACTTGCCCTTAAAAACTGTGAACACTGGTCTTCAGGTCCCTCACTCTTTACAGAACAGACATAGTATGGTTTGCTATTTTATTTATACTCAATGATATTTCAAGCATTTAGAAGCTTTTTATAACATCCCCCATAATAATATAGCTATAAAATAGTGCAAATTCTATCTTATATCTTGCTATATATCTTTTAGCAAGAGTCGATAGAACACAACCTAGTTTTCATCTCCTTCTTGACTCCACAAACAATATCCACAGTGTCTACCAAGATCAACATTTACTATAGAGTGGTACAAGTTTTGTAATGGAAGGACCTATACTCTGAGGTCATTGATTACTCTTGGTGTTGTAAAGTCTATGGGTTTTGATAAATGAATAATGATACATATTCATCATTATAGTATCATATGAAATAGTTTCACTGCCTTGAAAGTCTTCTGTGCACCCATTATTCTTCTACACGCCTACACCCTTTACTGACTATGAAGTCTTACTTTTTTCTAAATGTCACATGCTTGCAATTAAGTGAGTGCGTGGCCTTTTCAAATTTCCTTTGTTCATTCCCTTAATGTACATAAGGGTTTTTCAGAGCTTTTCATAGCTTAATGAATTATTTCTTTTTAATGGGGCTTGATATTTCTTTGTTTGTATGTGCATTGTCCACCCCCAAACCCTCTATATTTCTTCATATTTTAATAATTACAAGGAAGAACTACTGTAGACATTGATGAATAAGTTTTCATGGCCCAAGTTTAGAGTATCAATTTCTCATACTATTACTTGCAACACATAGAAAATAGAAGAAAACTCAAGGAAAGTAATAAAAGCCCTGTAATTTTCATACTAGAGCTATTTAATAATATTTGCTTGTGATATATTTGTTTGTATTATTTTATAGGTACAGTAAATAACTACCCACAGATAGTCACTTGCATTAACATAACATGCAGAAGTTCATCTCTATATACTTACCTCTGTCAATGAATATTCTTCAAAAGGACAATTTTTGTTTTCTGTATTTCTCATATGCATCTTCCATTTTTATTACATTTTTCTTGATAAGTTATTGATACAATTTCTATTATAATGAAAAAACTTTGAAACAAATACTTTATTCTTACATCTGATTACTGCAATTTCAGGGGCTTGAAATTGTTGGCTTAAAAATAAAAATATTTTTAAAGAGTTTTTGTTTATTTGTTTTAGGACAGGATCTTATTATGTAGCTCAGGGTGGTTTTGAACTTACAGTCTTTCTGTATCAGCCTTCTGAGCACTAGGAACCCATGCGTGTGTGTGTGTGTGTGTTGTGAAGCTGAGAGTCAAAACTAGTTCCTTGGATCTCCCAGATCACTACTCTACCATTAGTCTTATCCCCAGACCTTAAAACATTCTTGACATATACTGCTAAATTACATTTTGTAGCATCTTCACCAGTCTGCATTATTATTAGGGACATGTGAGGGACCAACCTAGATGCTTTTTAAAGGCTGAAGTTGAACTGTTCATCTTCCCCTTATGTTTTTACACCTACAACTTTATTAGAACTTGACTTAATATAACAAAACCTATGTGCTTAAAGAATGTAATTCTATGTTTGTTGGTATCCTTGTCCCATACAATAATTTTTTTAAAGCACCCTCTAATTAAACTTATAATTTAACTGGAGTTGAAAAGAGTAGTGAGGCTTGAGATGGACAGCAGAGACTGTGCAGCTCCTGAGCACCGCAGGCAGGTATGGACCATCCTGTGTACGGCTCTTCAGCTGGGACGTCGGGGTGCCTGTCTTGTATCTTATTTGGTATTGTTTTAGAAACGGGAATAAGTAAATATGCCCAGGATTCATGAGTTGGAAAACCTCCAACATTGAGATGATGACCATTATTTACAGATAACAATAATGCACAGAAATACTAGTAAAATTCAATGAAAGAAAAAGTTGAGAATTTTCTAAATTAAGCAAGCTTTCTAAGATGATGAGTTACAAAAGGGTGTAAAACAGTAACAGACATAAACACATATTTATAAATATAAACATAACTGTTTAGTATATCTTAAAATTACTTATTGAATATTTACTTGACTTAATCACGTATGTATATGTGGCCAAAATAGAGGACTACAAATGTCTAAGGGGATAATAGGAATTGGAGAGGGGGATAAGGTGAAGAAAGGCAGGGTAGGTGGTTAGGGAATGAATACACTCATCACAAATAGGTAGATATAAAAAAAAAAGGAGTAAATACATTTTCAAAGAACCACAAAATTTAGGAAAAATATATTAAAAATAGTTAGATATGTTTAATATTTTGAATTAGAAATTTGAATTTTGCAAATATATTGATTCTGAATTCGTTTATGTTTAGCTCAATGATAAATGTAACTTATGTTTTATAATAGCAATTATGCCAATATTGGTCCTTGAGGATATAACTGTGAAGTTCATTTGGAGAATAAAAGATCAATCATATTTAAATATTTTTCAAAATGGGGTGTTGAGGAAGTATTTTTCTACTAATATTAGTGCCTAATATGAAGCTATAAGTTATATTATACTTTATGGAAGCAGAATATTACTTTGGGGTGGAGAATTAAGTTATTTAATTATCTTGAGCCTTCTAATCTACAACAGAATGTCTCTCCATTAATAGTTACATGCAATTCAGAAAAAGCATAGTAAATTGGATCATCAACTTCTAATACATAGAAAATAATAGAAGTAAATGAAAAAAATTAATGTTTAGCTAATACTGATTATATTTGAAACAGCTTTCCAATTGCAAATTATAAGACTGGTTAAAACTAAACTATAAACCAAAAAGTCAATAAAAGTTAACTTTGATGAGGCAGGTCTCTAATCTCAGTTATAATACTGGTATCTGGCGCAGGGCGATCACCAAGGTCAAGGTCTTCCTGGGCTTTAGAGTGAATTCAAGGCTGGATTGAACATTTTATCTAGATCCTTTCCCCAAAACGTAAATAAATAAATAAATAAATAAATAAATAAATAAATAAAGGAAAATGGGTTGAGGGTGTAAATTAGTACAGAACACTTGGCTTGCATGTATGAGGCTCTAGGTTCAATTTTTACAAATGCACACACACACACACAATCAAATATCAGCAAAAAGATAAACTTAGTGGGTAGTTAACTGAGAAGTGAGAAATGGACAGAAGTAATTCAAATGGCTTCTACCCACATGGAATCTAGTTTGTTCTCACTGGTATAAATTAATAAATTGTGAAAACTTTAACCTATGCAATTTAGCTACATTTTTCTGATTTAGCTACATTCATTCTGATTGAATGAAGCATTAAAAAATGGGCACCCTCCAATCAAACTGAAGGTTGTTAAATCATACACTATATGAAATTAAATTCAGCAATAGATTGCCTAGCCCTTCAGAAAAGATTTGATATTCTTCAGGATCTATCGGTCAATTAACTAGCAAATGCTCACTAGCAGAGATTATGGTTAAGGACTACATTGTGCTTGTCTATGCCTTGGTCCAGTCTTCCTAGAATGGCAGTCTACAGAAGGAAAGGCCTTCTAGTGTTTTAAACATTAATCCAATGCTGTACACATCAGAGTAAATTCTAAAGCAATAATTATTTTTGAATTTTTATTAGGGAAAGGTAATGTAATCAAGTTAAAAGCCCAGGTGCAAAAAAAATGTAGTAATAAAAATGGTACACTATGCTATTCAGCCATTAAAAGTTTTTTTTTATATTTTTCATCTATTATTTATTTATTTATTTATTTATAAAAGATTTCTGTCTCTTCCCCGCCACCGCTTCCCATTTCCCTCCCCCTCCCCCAATCAGGTCCCCCTCCCTCGTAAGCCCAAAGAGCAATCAGGATTCCCTGCCCTGTGGGAAGTCCAAGGATCTCCCACCTCCATCCAGGTCTAGCGAGGTAAACATCCAAATTGCCTAGGCTTCCACAAAGCCAGTACATGCAGTAGGATCAAAAACCCATTGCCATTGTTCTTAAGTTCTCAGTAGTCCTCATTGTCCGCTATATTCAGCAAGCCTGGTTTTATCCCAGGCTTCTTCATACCCAGGCCAGCTGGTCTTGGTGAGTTCCCAATAGAACATCCCCACTGTCTCAGTGTGTGGGTGCACCCCTCGCGGTCTTCAGTTCCTTGCTCATGCTCTCTCTCCTTCTGCTCCTGATTTAGACCTTGAGATTTCTGTCCGTTGCTCTAATGTGGGTCTCTGTCTCTGTCTCATTTCATTGCCTGCTGAAGGTTAATATTCAGGAGGATGCCTATATGTTTTTCTTTGGGTTCTCTTTCTTATTTAGCTTCTCTAGGATCACTAATTATAGACTCAATGTCCTTTATTTATGGCTAGAAACCCAATATGAGTGAGTACATCCCATGTTCCTCTTTTTGGGTCTGGCTTACCTCACTCAGGATAGTGTTTTCTATTTCCATCCATTTGCCTGCAAAATTCAAGAAGTCCTTGTTATTTACTGCTGAGTAGTACTCTAATATGTATATATTCCATACTTTCTTCATCTATTCTTCCGTTGATGGGCATCTAGGTTGTTTCCAGGTTCTGGCTATTACAAACAATGCTGCTATGAGCATAGTTGAGCATATATTTTTGTTGTATGATAGGGCATCTCTTGGGTATATTCCCAAGAGTGGTGTTGCTGGGTCAAGGGGTAGGTTGATCCCAAATTTCCTGAGAAACCTCCACACTGCTTTCCAAAGTGGTTGCACAAGTTTGCATTCCCACCAGCAATGGATGAGTGTACCCCTTTCTCCACAACCTCTCCAGCAAAGGCTATCAATGGTGTTTTTTATTTTAGCCATTCTGACAGGTGTAAGATGATATCTTAAAGTTGTCTTGATTTGCATTTCCCTGATCGCTAAGGAAGTTGAGCATGACCTTAAGTGTCTTTTGGCCATTTGAACTTCTTCTGTTGAGAATTCTCTGTTCAGCTCAGTGCCCCATTTTATAACTGGATTGATTAGCCTTTTACGGTCTAGTTTCTTGAGTTCTTTATATATTTTGGAGATCAGACCTTTGTCAGTTGCGGGGTTGGTGAAGATCTTCTCCCAGTCAGTGGGTTGCCTTTCTGTCTTAGTGACAGTGTCCTATGCTTTACAGAAGCTTCTCAGTCTCAGGAGGTCCCATTTATTCAATGAGGCCCTTAATGTCTGTGCTTCTGGGGTTATACGTGGAAGTGGTCTCCTGTGCCCATGTGTTGTAGAGTACTTCCCACTTTCTCTTCTCAGATGATAAGATAGTATACTTAAGCGACCCCAAAAAATCTACCAAAGAACTCCTACAGCTCATAAACACCTTTAGTAATGTGGCAGGATACAAGATCAACTCCAAAAAATCAGTTGCCTTCCTATACACTAAGGATAAGGAAGCAGCGAGGGAAATCAGAGAAGCATCACCATTAAAAGTTTTATTTGTTAAAGATTCTTCAAACATTAGTTTTAGTTATGGTTTGAAACTAAAGAGAGAAAGTCTATACAAATAGCAGTGTTTCAGTGTTTTTGAAAAAACCTTTTTACTGGTATATACATAAACATTCGTAACTATATGCCAAAAATTAAAGATGAACCCTAAAGACTCTACCAGTTAAAAAGAAAGCTCAATAAAAATAAAGAAAAGAAAACTTGGGTGAACTTGTAGCTATGTTCTTCAACTCATCAGTTTCCTCACGCACTGAGCTGTAAAATATTAACATCATAAGAGTTTATCATGTACCTTGGCACGCAACACAAGAAAGTATGTCATGACTTCTCTTACTATTATTTCCTTTTAAAAATACATAGGGAACTTTTATTAAATTTGGCTCAGCATAAAAGGACCTTTATAATTCTAAGTTTCAACTGTCTTATTTTTTTTTAAGAAATTGGTCCTTAATGATATAGTTTTGATATTTTCCATCACCATTGTAAGTAAAATTTTTATCAGGAAGTTGAAGAGTTGAAGAGGGCTGTTAGATTGTCGATAACCTTACTAGTTATATGTCATAGATAGAAAGCCTAATTGGTTTACCTTTCTTGTGCATCACAGCAGCAAGTCTGATACTTTTGGTCTTTTGTTTTTTTAAATCTGATTTTATTCCTCAAGTGTTGTAATATGAGTGGCAGGGCAGCTTCCCGCCACCTGGCTAGCTTTACCCGAAATAATTACACGGAAACTGTATTCTTTTGAACACTGCCTGGCCCATTAGTTCCAGCCTCTTATTGGCTAGCTCTTACATATTGATCTAACCCATTTCTAATAATCTGTGTAGCCCACGAGGTGGCTTACCAGGGAAGATCTTAATCTGCGGCTGTGTCGAGTGGGAGAATCATGGCGCCTCCGATTTGGCTTCTTTCTCCTAGCATTCTGTTCTGTTTACTCCGCCTATCTAAATTCTACCCTATCAGAAGCCAAGCAGTTTCTTTATTAATTAACCAATGAAAGCAACAGATAAACAAATGACCCACCTCCATCACTCAAGTTGAAATTAGATATCAGGAAACACTAATACTGTCCTTTCACTACATGAAACAGTGCAAACTGCCTACGCATTAATAAAGACCAAGTGGAGTAAGAAAACAGGAGAAGCATCTTCCAAAGAGTGGCAGATGCCCACAGGCCCTGAAGACTGTCAACAATTAGCCCTTCTAGAGAAGGCAATGGAAGCAGGGAGGTATAGGCTGAGGGTTGAACTGGAGGTAAAATGATGAAGGAGTCATGAAAAACCCCAGTGGAATTGGGAGGCCATGTGTCCACAGGAAGACTGGCTAAGTCTTTGGCTCAATGGCTTTTTAGATGGCCTGAGGAGGATTGTCAGAGGATGACAAGTGGCTTTCCAGCTAAGTCTCATGGGCAGCACAGGCTTCCCATGCTTGAAAATGTCAAATTTAGGTGGGACCTCAAATTCCTGTTCTCTGGAGCTGAAGGGCTACACTTGGAGGAAAGGATTTCTATTTTAGGCTGGGCGATTTAGGCAAGGGAAAGTCATTCCGTTTTCTTTATCTTGCAAATCAAACGATTTACATTGCAATCTGCAACATCCATTTAAAATTTACAGTTATCTCAGAAAATTATACCTCTCTTAATTTGAATTTAATGTAAACGGATCTTAGTTGTTTTTGCATAACTATGGGTAACAGATTAAAAAACCACCACCAACAACACTGACTACATGGCAAAAATCAGCAAATATGTCAAACAAAGCACCACAATCCCCAGAAACACGATGGCATATGTTGACAGTTACAAAAGAATTGCTGCTGTTTTCACCCTTCACACCAGAATAATTTTTTCAATATTTACCTCCCATGTGTCGAGAGGGAAACATATGGGGCTTTGCATAATCATAAGCACAAACAGGTGGCTACTTAGGTACATTTAATTTGCAGGCAACATCAATACCGAACAACACAATCAGCTCTGCATGGCTCCCAAAATCTTGCCACGAACATTCCATTAGCAAATTAAGATCATTAAAACAGAGGGAGGGGTAGTCCCCCATCGATGACTTCAACTACCTTTCAGAGTCCTGAATAAAATGCGTTTTCAAGAAACACCTTGGCATTTTGTGGCTTCTTTTGTCCAGGGTAACTTGGGGAGCTGTGCATAATGCCTACCTCATGAATACTACAAGCAGCACAACATGTGCATTTAAATGTGCTCACAATGGTTCTTTCTCTCTCTCCACCACTGCTCTTTATGAACATAAAATTATGGTGGTTAAATTTTCAGTCTTTTATCAAAGCATAGGTTTGGATTCCTGAATGGAAGCTGGAAATACTTCTCCCAAGGTGGGCCACCTAAACACGCCACCTGAGTGTTGTAAGGAGCCACTTATTTCCCAGTCACCCAGCAGCTCAGACCCAAAATAATCACACAGAAACCATATTATTTAAATCACTGCTTGGCCCATTACCACTAGCTTGTTATTGGCTAATGTGTATATCTTAATTTAACCCATGTCCATTAATCTGTGTATCACCACATGGCAATGGTTTACTGACAAAGTTTTGGCATGTCTGTCTCTGGCGGGGGTTCCATGGCTTCTCTCTGACTCCATCTCCTTTCTCCCAGCATTCAGTTTAGTTCCCACCCCCCCCAGCCTAGCTCTGTTCTACCCTATTAGCCCAAGCCAGTTTCTTTATTAACTAATGGTATTCACAGCATACAGAGGGGAATCCCACATTACCTGAGGCTTATTTCCATTTGCAAACACTAGTGAAATCTGTGGAAATTATCATCACTGGGAAAATTTGCTCTATGTGTGCTAGGGACCGAGTGTAGAGTTTGTGTTGTCAGTTTAGAGTTTGTTTGGAGTCAGTCTAGAATGTATAGTATGTTTTAGTTGGCATTGAACTTGTAGTGATAATATACCATCTGACCTCATAGTCAACCAGTAATGGCTTGGAACCCGAGTAAGAGGAAACAAGAGCGATAATAATCAGTTTTTTTATATATTGTCTAAATATGCTACTTATTTGAATTTAAATATCATAATGACTTTATAAGGTAGGTGATGTCATTTACCCTACTTTTTAGAAGAAGACATTGTATCTGCAAAGGTTTATGTTCTCACATGCAGTGCAGAAAGGGCTGGGCTAGAACTGATTTCCAGTTTTCAGAACTGGCAATCCCCACTTGAAACTACCTAACTCTTATATAAATAAATGTATAGCATTTTGAAGACCCTCCAACAATACCCAGTGTGATATTCTGGGGTGTGAATAGTCTATGGAAATTCTACTAAAACACTGGGTTTGAGGTGTCAAAATTTTCATAGGCATACACAGAAATATTACAAAATGTCTTGGCAATGCAACAAAATGATAGAAAAGCAAGAAGAACCGTGTAAAGTGAGAGGTCTTATAGACAAATACTGAATAACAAGGATGCTTAGGAATTTGATTGCAAATCAAACCATATCTAGAGATTATGCGCAGAAGCTTTAAGAAAAGATTCACAGAAATCTACAACTGGAAAATCTCTCCCAGCCAGCTCCTTCACAGGCATCGTTCCTTTAAAGAATTCAAGCATCACACACAAACACACACACACATATATACATATACATTTATATTATGTATGATTTTAGACAAAGTTTACTTGCTTCTGTTTGTATATATTAGATTTTACTTGTATCACAGTGATAAAAGTTTTTTATAGTAACAGTGAATATATATTTATATTTGTTAACTTTGAAGTATTAAGGAAGGTTCATCCTATTTTCCTGTTTTATTAGGCTGGAATATTATTGTTATACCCCATCATGTGGTTGAGGGAAAACTTAGGTGGGAGAAGAAAGGCTAACTTTGTCCTGTTTAGCTATGTTCCCATGTGTTTGTAATAGTACTGTTTTCAGTCCATGGTTTCTTATAGGGCATGTATAAAGTGTTCACCTATTTCATGAGGATCCCTGTATTTGAAACCTATAATCATATATTTTACAAATCTGCTTCAATATGTCTGGTGACCTACAGCACACTAATGTGCATAAACTTGATTGGGCAGTGCTTCCACCTCATCTGCTTGGTGGAGTCCCTAGTACCTCCTCTACACAAGGCTGCGTCAGAGGCAGAGTACCACCCGATACCAGGGATTAGTACCAGACAATGTCCTAAAGATCAGTGATTTTCCTTTCCTTCTCTTGCCAAATTTTGAAAATTTTACATCTTTCTACGTCCAAAGGGAAGATCAGTACCCATGTGGAAACCACCTGTGTCAACTTATGAAAAGCTAGGCAGCTGATGATTTGTAATAATGATGTAAAATTGAAATGAATAGGTGTGATTAAGCCTTTGTACTTTTGAAAGACCAGACCCTAATATGTTTCTATGAGTTTGTGATAAGGGAAAATTTATTCAAAAGTTCACATCTTTATTTGTGAAATGTTCATGTTTTATTAATGTAAGCTATTTCATGTTGCTATTTCAAAAATAAAATCCTATCATGCATGCAAATTGCTGCCCATGGTGAACTGTTAATAAGTTAAAAACTCTAATATTGTTGCTATGAGAAGAAGATGAGAAAAGTAGCTAAATTTTATTTCAAAATTATTTATGTTAGAGATGGAGGAACTAGATTTGGTTGAAATTGGGAAAGAAGCTTGAAGGCTAGAGTAGAGTAAAAAGACTCAGCAATCTTCTAAACGATTTTATATGGTGGATTCAAAGTTTTGCTTTGATATATTTTGAGGAAACATAACTTTAAAATTGATTACAGAAAAGAGAAAAAGGCAGAAAATTATCTGAAGAGAATAAACCATGCACAGAGAACTAACAATAAGTGATCCCTTCTTTCTGGGATTGGGGGAGACTGACTAGTCTGGGCAAAGCGAAGGCCACCTGGGAGAGCTGCAGACAAACACGTCCTCTGGCTCAGAATAAACACATTGTTCTTGTGAAGAGTGTCCTTGTAAGTCATATGTATAACAGGGAGACAGATTGGCTTGCTGAAGAGAGGAGGAATTTGGATGTCCCAGCTCTGATTAGAGATTTTTAGAGTCATGATTAGGCTGTGAAAATTGTGACCTTTTTCCATGTTTCCCAGTAGTGATGTTTGTTTTACTGTTCTAAAAAGATAATTGTCAAGACAAACAATGCATATGAAGAAATTATTCGGACTTGTATATTTCTAAAAATGTCTCACTGCTTAGTGTTTTGAACATTATTGAGTATTGGTTACGTACTGACAAGATTGCTCAGAGGGTCAAGGCAATTGCTGGCAAGTCTGATGGATCTGACTTTCTGACTTTTGATTGATAGGACAGATATCATAGAAGGAAAGAGGTGACTCCTCAAAGTTGCCTTGTGAACTTCTCACACACGCCATGGCCTGGGCTCTCCCATACAAATATGTGCATTTAAATATAATAAAAATTGCAAGTTATATCTCCCTCAAAATGTAAAATAAAAGGCTTTAGAGAATGTATTCACCTATTAACTAACTCCAACACTTCAATTTGTTTCATTTTCCTTACAATTTTTTTCTCAAGTGACGTGTTCATTCTAGGAGAATTTTTTCTCCTAATATATGGATAATGGTGAGAGTGAACAAAATGGCTTAGTAGGGAAAGGTACTTGTCACCAAACTGAGTCTCCGAGACCCACTTGGTAAGAAGGTAAAAGCCCAACCCTGTAAGCTAGCCTCTGACTTTCACATGCTTCTCATGCATGTGTGTCACACACACACACACACAAATGAATGTGAACAAAAACTAACACACATTATTAGGAAAAAGCATGTCCAGAAAGGAAACTCCAATTGTGAAGTTATTGGAATCATATCCCTAAACATGTGATTGGTGAGGTATCAAAGGAACTGTTAGAAAGAGCTGCTCAATTTTTTTTCTAGATAGTTCACTACAGAAATGGAGCTTAAAGGGACCATGGTTGCAGTAGACAAGTGTGTGGCCACCCTTCTATAAAAAGATGCTCCCACTGCTGAAGATCAGAATTGTTCCCCACAATCTGAAAAATATACCTAAAAAAGAGAACATGACAAGTAGTTTAGATAAGTAGGTAGGCAGGAACAGCAAGTTTAACTAGGAGTCGGGTAAATAGTTTTGTTTTCTCTATTTCAAATTCTTATATTCTTTGTGGATAAAGATGGTTAGAAGTGATGAAATCCACAAGACAACAGTCTTGATAGTGTTTAATTTTACATTCAGCTTCTTACACGGTAAACTGGATTTGCAATTGTGACGTCATACTCAGCAAAAGCAAACCTGCACCATTTGACATGACACCAGTGGCTACTCATTAGGAGGGCCTCTTTGGACTAGTTGCAATAGTGGAAGAAGAGCTAAGTTAATCAGATCATTTCCCTGCATCTTACCATTTGGTATATTAAATGTGTTCTATGTCACCTCCTAGGAAAAAACATACAAATTCATAGATACAACTTCTTACAATAAGACACCCAATAAAATGGAATAAGGACAGTGATTTACCTGATACAATAGTTGCCAATGGGGATCAGGTTCCTTCTAATCCTTGATACTTTAGGTCTGCTATCACCTTAGGTGATCTCTACTCTTTAAGAAAGATGACTTTATGACCTCCCACAGGGCAGGGAACCCTGATTGCTCTTTGGGCTTACGAGGGAGGGGGACTTGATTGGGAGAGGGGGAGGGAAATGGGAGGCGGTGGCAGGGAAGAGACAGAAATCTTTTATAAATAAATAAATAAATTAATTAATTAATTAATTAATTAATTAATTAAAAAGGATAATTTTGCAATGTTAAAAAAAAGAAAGATGACTTTAAATAATTCTTCTGTGGCTCATGGCATCCATATACCTAAAACATAAATAAAACTGTTCCATGAGCTTCTAGATAGGTCTTTAAAACAGTATTCCTCAGAATTACTGACACTTTCTACTTATTTATAATGATTGTGGAGTCTTACTAATAACTTTTTATACAGTAGCAAATGAGATTAAACACATGTGGGTTCACACATGCTCACATACAGATTCAGAGTAGCATGACAAATTCAAGAATACAATGTATTGGATTTTACTTGATAAAAATCTTCCTAAAACAAAACAAAACAAAAACAAAAATTCCTGCAAAGAAACTGCTTCTTTTTTAGTAGTCTTCATGTATACCATGTGACACATGAACACTTTTGAATATAGAAAGGTTTTAAGTCCCTGGAATTGGGTTTTAGTTCAGTTGTTGAGTGGCTATTTACTGCACAAAAGGTACTGCTATCTTTGCAAGAACTTGTATCAAAAAATAACCTAAAATGTCTTTCACTTTGTGTGATAGATCAATCAGATTTAGATTTAAAGAAAATTTCTCAGAATTAAAAAAATAATTATAAATGCACATAAAAGATACCACAACTCAATTAATTTGTTATACAGATAAGTTTAATTAAAATATACTTATTGAGTAAATAAGTTATTCTTCCATGCTATATCATGTAAGCTTTACAAATATGCTATCCTTTTGGAGCATGCCAATATATAATATATTCTTTATATATTTTATATGAAAAAGAAAGTGATTTTGTTTCATTTTCTATAGCATATAGTAAAAGTTATTTAACAAATACAAAGCACACACCTCCACAAACAGAAAAAAGTAGCTTGAATAGAAAAAAATAGCTTAAAGAAAGAAATTCCTTAGCATACAGCTGTGAAAAATATGCCTCAATTAAAGTTCAAGGCAGTGATATCAAGAAAAATTCAGAATGTGAATTAGTAAGCTATAAATTATTATGATAATGGAAATCCTGATATCTCAGTAGAAAAATTAGAGAAACTGATCTATAACACAATTTCCGCACCTGTGGCTCAGGGACATCACAGAAGATGGGGTGGAAAGATTGTAAGAGCCAGAGGACCAGGAAAACTGCTGTGAAATAGTCTCTCAAAAGCACAGGACACCTTCACCAATGATATCGCAGCAGTGCAGCTGCCTAAACAAGGCCTGAAGAAGCACAGCATCAATAGACGTGGCTAACATAGAAGCGGAAAATACAGGGGCCCCACCCCACAGGAAACTACAGGCAACTAAGGGATGCTGAAAGCGGGAGAAATAGTCCTTCCCAGGGGTGAGCCCTTTAACTGGCTATCCAGTGTTAACTGGTCAGCTCTGAAATCATATACTATTAACACTAAATGCATTGAGCGGACTGTATTTGTAATTATACATACATGTGCATGTGTGCGTGCGTCCACACACACACACACATATGCACACACTCTAGTAACGACTAAAGATAAGCACACCATGATTTTGAGCAGAAGAATGGCGAGGGATAGCCATGCAAAGGACGAGCGTGAGGAAAGGAAGGAAAAATTATGTAATTATTTTTTAGTTTTTAAAAACAGAGAAATAATACAAAGGAAGAATGATACATATTCAGTCCTGAGGATGGTCAGGTGCCTCAGTGGAAAAAATGCTTGTCATACAAACATGAGGTTCGATTTTTTTTACCTTTTTAGTACCATGTCTTTCTGTATGCTACCATGCTGTCCACAGTGACAACAATGGACTAAATCTCTGAACTGTAAGCCAGCCCAATGAATGCTACTTATAAGAGTTATTGTGGTCATATTGTCTCTTCACAAGAATAAAGCCATAACTAAGACAGAAGAGATTCCCAGGAATTTCCATATTACGGGAACCTTAAAATCCCTATAAGCAAGTAAAAAGTCAGGGCAGGCAAAGTGGCCATCTCCCATCCCAGTACTTGCGAGGGAAATTCAAGGGATGTGTGGAACAAGCTGGCTAGCTAGACTAAATGATCAGTGAGCTCTGGTTTCATGTGACAGAACCGGCATCAATAAATAAAGTGCAGGACATTGAGGATGTCACCCTCTGTCAATTCCTGTCTTTCCCCAGACATGGGGACACATGCAAGCACACCATCACATATAGGTGTGCATACCTTTTCTATTATTATTGTTATTATTATTAATTAAAAATTTCCACCTCCTCCCCTCCTCCCATTTCCCTCCCCCTCCCTTCACTTCCCCTCCCCCCCTCCAGTCCAAAGAGCAGTCAGGGTTCCCTGCCCTGTGGGAAGTCCAAGGCCCTCTCCCCTCCATCCAGGTCTAGGAAGGTGAGCATCCAAACAGACTAGGCTCCCACAAAGCTAGTACATGCGGTCGGATCAAAACCCAGTGTCATTGTCCTTGGCTTCTCAGTCAGCACTCATTGTCCGCCACGTTCAGAGAGTCCGGCTTGATCACATGCTCCATCAGTGCAGCTGGCATTGGTGAGCTCCCATTAGATCAGCCCCAACGTCTCAGTGGGTGGGTGCACCCCTCGCAGTCCTGACTTCCTTGCTCATGTTCTGAAAATATGGAACGCTTCACGAATTTGCGTGTCATCCTTGCGCAGGGGCCATGCTAATCTTCTCTGTATCGTTCCAATTTTAGTATATGTGCTGCCGAAGTGAGCACAGGTGGGCATACCTTTGAGAACAAACATCAACACACTCATCTATATACACATGCACAAAGTCAGTTCAAGCAACAACCTAAGCAGGCGTAATTCCATGAAGTCTTTTGGGGAGTGCTGATATACTGTGATCCATTACGTTATGATTTATTAATGTGTGTTTTCCTCTGAGAATTTTACAAGGAAAGAAAAATTGGACATTCTACATGTCAAATTTCTCTTTAGAGAGTCATAGTGCTTCCAAAGAAGCGAAGAACTCTTACATTAATTATAATGATGCAATTATTTTTCATTATGGTAAAGTATACACAACATGAAATGTATTTTAAAGCATATGGTTCAGCTACATTTAGTACATTCATCCTCTAGTTCCAGCTGTACAGCTTTTCAATCAAAATCTGACTGAATCTATTTCCCTCTGGGAAATGTATTTCACTTTTTAATTTGATGCGTCTAAAGGAGAATATATTCATGGAAAAGCTAATCAAATCTTCTTTTTTTTTTAAAAATTAGAAAAATGTTGGGAGATTAAATGACTTTCTTAAAATCACATTGGTAGTTATGACAGCATACATTTTAGTCGGGTTTCCTATTTCTGAGGACAGGTTATTTGGTATTTCAAGAAACTTCCTTTGTTTTAATTTCTGTTCCTGTTCAGATTATTTAATAATCTAAAAAGTATATGTTGGCATTGTTAATAGAAGAGTTTAAGATTCAAGTAAGCATTTTGGACTGAGGATATAGCGCAGTCAGTAAAATGTTTGCATAGCAAGCTTGAGAGCTGAGTTCTTCCCTGAGATTCTAGGTAAGAGAGCTGGGCCTGGAGCCTAGAATCCAGATCTAAGGAAATGGAGATGGACCCTGGTCCTCACTAGAGAGCCTATTTGGTAAGCTGCAGGCCAAAAAGAGACCTTGTCTCAAAGGACAGTGATACAGAGGTGATCCTTTGGCTTCCACACACATGTGCATGCCCTTCGGTATACCTATGTCCATACCCATATGCATAAAATACGCACCTAATATTTAAATGTGATACTATGCTTGACTTATGACTTTATCATCATGATTTTCTTATGACAACTCTAATCACATGATTCTCTTCTTAGGTCTATTTAAGGTCATGGCTGATAAAACTCCGTACCTTACAGTGGAAGAAATCACAAGAACCATTCATATTGGACCTAGTAGACTAGGACATCCTTGCTTTTATCACCTGAAGGATATCAAAGTAGAGAATCTTACCATAAAGCAGGGTGAGCCAATAAGGCTCAACTCAGTTGAAGAGATTGACGGAGTAGTACTGGTGAATTGCGGTGTGGTAAGGAATCATCAGAGTCATTCATTCACTTTGCCACTGTCACAAGAAGGAGAGTTCTATGAGTGTGAGGATGAACATATTTATACCCTAAAAGAAATTGTTGAATGGAAGATTCCTAAGAACAGAACACGGACTGTGAAACTTACAAATTTCTCAAATAAGTGGGACTCGCCCAATCCATTCCCTGAAGACTTTCATGGAACTGTGATTCTCAAGCCTGTTTATGAAATCCAAGGTGTGCTGAAATGTAAGTATACACCGAGAATGACGTTCTGGGTGAGTGAGCATGGTGGGGGTTTGAGTAGACCCCACAATGGAATTAGAAACTTAAGAATGAGACTCTGTCCCTGTCATTCATTAAGTCTCTTAGCTTCTGCATCTGTACTTAAGAAAGCCACAGATAGATCTGTCTTAAGGAGCTAATTAAATAGTAAGTATGCAGGTTATATTATAAACTGTATGATGCCATCCAAGCACAGGATACTGTAACTATCAGGTATAGGTAGACTAAAATGTTTGTTCTTTTTTATTGGTTATTAGGAGTTAATTCTTAGAATAATTATCCAAAAGCAGTTTTCTTTTTTTTTTTTTAAACCATGACAACTTTTTTTTTTTTTAAATCCCTGTCTGTTATGACTGGTCACAATTTCTTTTAACATAGATTTTCTCACCTAAAGAATATGATGTGGTACATCAATTTTCACACTGCTATATTCCTATAAGCAATCTTCACAGAGCTTCTTATGTTTTAAAACTATCTGCAAAAAGCATTGCCATTCCAAAAATCTTAATATATTAAGAAAATTTCAAGCTTATGATATGTAAATGGGGCAATTAATAGATTACATACTTCTGAATTGATTTTAGACAAGCCTGATAGCATGCCCAATAATCCTGGCTTTTCTGGAGGCTGAGGAAAGAGAACGGACAGTTCAGGCCTGCCTAGATGACAGAGAGTTCAAGACCATCCTGGTCAAATTAGCAAGACTCTGTCTCAAATTAAAAAAAAAAAAGGAGCACAGAATACAGATGAGGACAATTGCTTAACATAAGTGAGGCCCAAGGCTCAATACCATTCAAAATAGGAGCCTTGAGTAAGTTGGGTTTGCCCTCATAGAGTTGTTTCGAAAGTGAAATGAAATAGTACTAACGATCACTAAAGAACTTAAGATCACCAATCAATTAAATTCAATCAACTGATTTTGAACTGAAGGTATAGAAATAGTTTGTGTGATTTGATTTTATAAAATATTGAGACCACTGCAAATTTTAGAACTCACAGTAGTGTTCTGTTAGCTGCCCCAAAGCAAGCAACTGAGATGGGTGACTGAGTTTTTTTTTTACTGTTCATAAACAATAGATAACATTTTCTCATTTTCAAATCAGTGAATTTTCTAAAATTATCATCTTCTACCTATCACCTGCTTGCAAGTGAGAACAAACCCAGAACTCAAACATGTGGATTGAGAGGTTAGAACTTTTAATAACTTTGGATTAGGAATCAAGGGCTCATAGTTGTATGGGAGGTGGTCAAATGGTGCAAGAACCAATGTAAAGATTCACTGCAAAGACAGCTTTTCAGAAAGCGTAAACAGAGATAAATGTAAGAATATACATGGCAGATGTGTGTGTGTGTGTGTGTGTGTGTGTGTGTGTGTTTGAAAGCTGTTTCTATAATCAAATAAGGAAAATCCCCTTTCTTCCTTGTCTTAGAGTCCTGGCAAGGCCCATCCTCCACATGAACCCTCAGATCAGTAAAGAAACTACAGGTGTGAAAACCTTTTATCCCCCATTCCCACACACATGGCTGGCAGTTTAGCCACTATACCATTCTAGGTGGACAACAGTTTTCTGAAGTCTCCACTCCTCCCTCTTCCGTGATTGCCTCTGAGGGACTGTGGCTTCCTGTGGTCTCCACTGTGGGCTGTGGTGGTCTATTTTTTCATAGTGATGATAATTTTGGATCTGAAAGTTTATGTGTTTATTTTCTGAAAAGATCTTTTTTTGATATCTTCTCAGTAATAATTGTGTTCTGTCTTTAACTTCCAATTACAAATTGGAACCCCAACCCAAGGCTTCTTTGTCTTGCTGCCATGATTTGGTTTACCTTCATGGAAATTTCCTTAATTACAGTTCTACCATAATGATGAATTTTAAATTTCAGATCTCATATTTTTATTTCTAAGAATTATGTAATAATGTAATATATCATTTAAAATATGCTGCCCCAATTTAGCTTTAAGAATGCAGTATGGTATTTTATTCCAGAGAAATTTTTATATTTTCCCATAGTTTTAACACTATTACCTGCATTTTATAGACTTAACTTGGTTTTTGTTGCTGTTCTGTTTTATTCTTGCTTCAAGTTTGGATTTATCATTCTGATTAAGTGGTTCCATTAAGTGCCTGCTATTTGTCACATGTCCTTATTGACATGTGAGGCACTTTTAAAAAGTTTTAGCGTAGGTACCACCTACGTACAGTCTCTGTGTTTATGAGTTCTAGGCTTTTTCACTGTAGCTGGGCATTGCCTGTACCAGTTGTATGATTTTTTTTCTTCCGGAATTTACTTAGTTTCACTGAGATATTGGACTGCTGTCTCCTGGGGTTATATTTAATCTCAGTAGAGAGTAGCTGAAGGACTCACCATGGTCCCTATGCTTTTAGACTTAACACTACTGGTTCCCAACTGAAACGTTCTTCTGTTACCCCAGGTTCTGAGGTCCTTTTCTGTTTCCTGTATAGAGATGTAGTAGCAGGGAGGGGGTTCCACCGTCCCCAGAATACTGTGAAGACCTGCATTTAATATTCAGGCATTAAAATAAACTACTTTGGTTTTAACCACTAGCTTCATTTTCACATTTAAAGGGCTTGTATGTTTCAAATTCCTAAATATTTTGGGAATTCTGCGGAACAAGCAAGGCATACTTTTCCTTGTGTCTGTGTCGTTACTTCTTGTAAGTGTGAGGGACAAGAGGATTGGAAAGAAACATTTTACCCATAAACCTCTCTACTTGCTTAATTAGTTTTAGCCCAGAATGTTAGCTAGACCTACCATAAATTCTGAAAGGACTGGATGATATTATTGCAAATATGAATGTATTATATAAATACACAGTATTTTAGTAAAACAACCTTAGTGCATAAAAAAATTTCTACGGTTTTTACATTTATTTTAAAGCTTCAGATACAACAAATGTTCATAAGCACTCAGTAAGTCAAGTACAAGAGTGAGTGATTAAAGCAATAAAATACTGTTTATGAATAAATATTTCAATAACACTATACAGTAGATTCCATTTAGGTAACAACAGCTTTTTTCTGACCCAGCATATGTGGATTTGATTTACTATGATGACATATTTGTGATTTTAATGGTTAAAAAGAATGCCAGCTTCATGACACTGAAGTTGTTAATTGCTTATATTCTTACTAACGGATTGTTTTGGTTCTTGGTTCTTTCCTTGATGCATCATGAAATTCTGGGATGTCATGATATCAAACACCTGTGCATAGACTAGTTAGCATCCATTTCACTTATTTCATTACTGCTAACAGAAATATCAAACGGCAAGCAGAAGAAGGCAAACATTTCTTTAGGTACACATTTGTTTTTAGACTATCAAATACTAAGATTTTTTTTGTTAGTATTCTTCAGAGAAATATATGCACGTATATATACATATCCATATATATAGTCGGTCAATATATGTAGTATTATTTATTTATTTAAAGGAATTGACTTTTGCACATGTGGAGTGGATAGTAAGTTCTTATCTTGTAGGGTGGAATCTCAGGTGTGAGTTAATGCTGTAACTTGAGGCAGAATTCTTATTTCTAGGAAACCTTTTGTCTAAGAGTTACTTGCATAGACATGGCATCTTCACAGCCAACCTTAGGTTAGTGCTTAATGAAGCAGGAATTTTAGCCTAATCCTGTTTACATGTAAAAATAGTCATCATGCGGCTGCATGGAGAAACCCTGTCTTAAAAACAAACAAATAAACAAACAAACAAAAAACACAAACCAATGGAAAAATACAGTGAACTATATCATCTAGTATAAAATACTTTTATGACACATTTTCTTTAGATTTGATAAAAAAAAGAATAAAGCATGAAAGGTAAAATGGTGTAAATAAAAATATCAAGCACACATATCTTTATTTTTAAATGACTCGATTTCTCAATGAGGGTCATGGGATATTTTATTCAAATATCAATTTAGAACAATCCTATAATATTTCTTTGATGTTTAAAAATATGAACATATATTACATGAGCATAGTGGTGGCCACTGTTTTTTAAAATGTGCATTGGTGTTCTGCCTACATGAGGGTGTTGGGTACCGCGGAACTGGAGCCACAGACTGCTACGAGCTTCCGTGTGGGTGCCCACTTTTAATCTGAATTTTGGGGAGGCATAGGGAGACAGATCTCTGTGAGTCTGAAATCAAGATGGTCTACACAGTGATTTCCGGGATAGCCAAAGTTACATAGTGAGACCCTGTTTCAAAAAAACCAAATATAAACAAACAAACAAACAAATAAGTAAAATAAATTTTAAAAACCTTAAAAATTAAGTACATAAAACATAAACATGAAAAGTTAGAGGTGACTATCTAGAAAATCCCAGAGTATAACCTTTGTTCACTTGAAATAAATTCGAATATTTTTTTTTAAAAAATCACAAAATAAGTACCAAGAAAATTTAGGTTAAAATGGTTGAGCTAGAAACCAAATTTTAATGTAAGAGTCTGAAATAACTCACAACTGAGAAATCACCAGTCAGACTCATAACTGAGGTGGAATAAAGAGTATTATCCATTCTAAGAATGTAACAAAACTATCCACTGGCTGATATATGGGGAGGGAATTTATAGAACTGCTTTCATGATAAAGCAAACATGTAGCCTTAAAAGGCAACTGACAAAGAAATCAAGCTTACGAAGTGAAACCTCCCAATGGGTAAGTAACCAACCTTTCTATTAAATAACAATATAGGAGAAATATAAGCGGGAGGAAACCAACCATGGCTGGGGCTTATGAGAAGAACTTGCTTTGCATAACATTCCCTGCTTTCATGTTCTCAGTAAGACCATCCAAACAAATGTTCAGTTTTCTACAAGTGAAAATTATGTATCCAAGGAAACATGCATTGCCCAACACCAACCAAGATTAAATGTAATTGTTTGTTTTCTCTTGAAAGACACTTTTGAGTGAGGTTCTCAAAACTCAGACTGAGATAACAGGGCCTCTCTGGTGGGCCATGCATAAAGGCTTCTAAATAACATTTGCCTTTGCCTGAAAAAAACAAGGAGGGGTGTGTGTGAAATAACTCAGGTGCACAAAGAGGAACAAGTCTTGGTTTCTTGAAGAAAATGGAATCAAATTGTTTTTCATAACAGCTCCCTTCAGATAACCTGATAACATACCCGGCCAGAATAATTCATATTTACCCAGAAGGAAAATTTGGAAAGTCTAAACTACAATTGTCAAGTACATATTGCTTCTCCTTCAGTCTAGTTTCAAACTAGAAAATTTGCAACAAATACCTCCAGGAATGCCTCTCATGCAGAGTTACTGCTGCCTTATCTGTCTATCATTTTGAAGTCAAAGACAGCGCTTCAGCAAGTGACATTTTCTAACTTAGCTTACATTCTTTCTCTATCCTTTTTATCAGGGGAGAAGATTGCACTTTTCCTATTGTAAAATAACAAATGCTTGTTTTTTTTTTTATTAATTTTTTATTGAGAAAAAAAAAACGTTTCCCCCTCCTCCCCGCCTCCCATTTCCCTCCCCCTCCTTCCACCCTCCTCCCCCTCCCCCCACTCCTCTCCCCCTCCCTCTCCAGTCCAAGGAGCAGTCAGGGTTCCCTGCCCTGTGGAAAGTCCAAGGTGCTCCCCCCTGCGTCCATGTCTAGGAAGGTGAACATCCAAACTGGCTAGGCTCCCACAAAGCCAGAACTTGAAGTAGGATCAAAACCCAGGGCCATTGTCCTTGGCTTCTCATCAGCCCCCATTGTTCGCCATGAACAGAGAGTCCGGTTTTATCCCATGCTTCTTCCGTCTCATTCCATCTGGCCTTGGTGAGCTCCCAATAGATCAGCCACACTGTCTCAGTGGTTGGGTGCACCCCTCGTGGTCCTGACTTCCTTGCTCATGTTCTCCTTCCTTCCGCTCCTCAATGGGAACTTGGGAGCTCAGTCCGGTGCTCCAGTGTGGGTCTCTGTGACTATCTCCATCCATCCCCAGATTAGTCCAAACGCACTGAACCTGATAGAAGAGAAAGTGGGAAGCACCCTACAACAAATGGGCACAGGAGATTGCTTTCTATGTATAACCCCAGCAGCACAGACATTAAGGGCAGCATTGAATAAATGGGACCTACTAAAACTGAGAAGCTTCTGTAAATCAAAGGACACTGTCACTAAGACAAAAAGGCAACCTACTGACTGGGAGAAGATCTTCACCAACCCTGCAACAGACAAAGGTCTGATCTCCAAAATTTATAGAGAACTCAAGAAACTAGACTTCAAAATGCTAATTAACCCAAATGCTTGTTAAAAGAACTCATAACACACACACTCATACACACACATGCACATGCAAGTGCATACACATATAAACACCCAGAACTATATTTTACAAAATGTAATCGAGTAATCAAAGTGATTTATAAATTTATTTAAAATGTGATTTTCCTACTCCTACTGTTGATATTTTAAATAAAAGCATATGCTATTTTCTGAGAAAAATGAAAGAGCAGGAGAGATCTGGGGCCGATTCTTTGCTGTAACAGTACTTACATAGGAATAGTTACATCTACTCCACATTTAAAACATAGGATACTAGGTTTTGTTTATTTGCTCAGCCTTGATGATCTGCCTGCTAAAAACAGAAGGTTTCAATTTATAACAAAGTATTCACAATATCTTGTGTTCATGTTATTTGAACAGGATATTCCTAGACGGAGATTTAGGGTATGTATTGTCTTCAGTGTTTCCCATTAAATGAATTTTGGAAAGCATTCTCCTGCTACTTCTAACACTTCTTCTGTTCCCCATTTTCTCTTCTTCCTAGGGTTCCCATGTATGACACATCTTTTGTAACTGTCCCACAGTTCTTGGCTTCTCTGTTTCATTCTTTTCAACCTTCTTTGCCTTTACTTTAGGATATTTTATTAGCTTATCTTCTAACTTCTCTATTTTTTGCTTGGCAGTATCTAGTCTATTATGTAATTCATCTTTGTTTCTGTCCCAGTTACTTTTTTTCCCTAGAACTCCCACATCTCTTCTGTATTACCCATTTTTTTCTTCAATGCTTCTCTTTGCCTACTGACCATTCAGTAAATACTTGGTCAGATATTCCAAACTCTTCCACGTTTGAATTTGGTTTGTTTCCTGAATTATGGTTTCTTGATAATGAGGGTCTCGTGAGCTCAAGCTGTCTTGAAGATACCATGAATTCCTGTGTGAAGGGAGCTGCTTGTTTGTCCTGGCCACCCAGAACTGAAATAATCACACAGAAACCATATTATTAAATCACTGCTTAGGCCATTAGCTCTAGCTTCTTATTGGCTAACTCTTACATATTAACTTAACCATTTCTGTTAATCTGTGTTTTGCAATGTGGCTGTGGCTTACCAGCTAAAGTTCCAAAATCTGTTTCTGGTGGAGCTCCATGGCTTTCCTCTGACTCCACCTCTTTTCTCCCAGCACTCAGTTTAGTTTTTGCCATCTAGCTCTGTTCCCCTATAGATCTGCTATAGGCCCAAACCTTTCCTTTATTAACCAACGGTATTCATAGCATACAGAGGGATATCCTATATCATTTCTGATTCTCCCGCTTCCATCTTCCAAGGGTTGGGATTACAGGCATGCATTAAAACTTGAATTGGGTTTTGGTATGTGCTTTTTGTTTCATCAAATTTCCTTTTGTCTTTTATAACTTATCTTCTAATTATTCACCATGGGAAGCTGAACAAGATGTTTCAAGTGGAAGAAACAAAGTTAAATACTGAGTAGTGTGATGTTTCTATGTTTATAAGGCTAGCAAGAAGGTGGTTTTTTTACTGTGCATGTTGTAACTGTGTCAAAGTCTACAATTTCCTGTAATGTCTTTGATCAGTTCTGCTTTCATTTCTCTAGGGACACCTTTGTAGTTAGGATCTTAGATGTCATTCTTTCATTCAGAATTCTGTTATTGTATAGGAGCAGTCAAAAAAAATTTGCAGGTGAGGTACTGCAGTATCTTATAATTATGGTTCAGTTATTCAGTGAACCTGTGTGTCTAGGACATGGTTTTCATAATCATAAGTGTTTCTCAGCTCCTGGCTCCCCTTCTTACAGGGGTGATAGAATGTTTATCCTGAGCTGGAGTGGGTATTCCCCTTCCCCTATGTGGTTATAGAAGAGGTTGTGGGTATTTCCATTTTCCCAAGTAGAAACTAAGATAAAATTGACTTAGGTTGGGTAAGTCCTTTCTTCCAGTTGACTAGGCTTTGATAAAACCTCACATGCTTGTTAGATTCTGATAAAATAAATGTCCCTCGATCAGTCTTTTAAGGAGATCAGAGGTTCTGGTAACAGATTTTTTTTTCTTCACTTTAAAAAATGCACAAGGGGACTTTATCTTGCCTTCACCTAGAGAACCTGGTGTGCTTTCTAGAAAGAAGGTTCATGAAAGAGTAGGGGGTCTCGGTAAGCACAGCCCTTCAGTGTTAGTCTCCAGCTCATTCTTAGACTCCCACAACTAATCAATATCCCTTTAACATTGTCACCAGGGTCAGTGATCTGTGACACCGCATCATCTATGCTATAGTTTCAGGTGTCCTGCTTCCTTATGACCTCCCCTCTCTGAAGGACCTAGAGCATGTTGCCTATGCTATTTCCCTTTGCATAGGCATACACAAAGCGATTTTGTTCCATGATTTTTATTTGTTGGTTTGTTTGTTTGTTTTTGTTGAGTAATAAAGTTTTGGGCATAGAAGAGTTCACTTTGCCAATATTTTTAGACTCGTACATCTCTATTATTTTATAGAAGTTTGACAAATGCTCATTTTATAGAGTAGATCATTGAATGAGAGAAATTACAACTTTAAGGGATTCATCTTAAATGAAGTCCAACATGCTTTGACAGTAAAACTATTTTACCTAATGGAATTTTAAGTGGAAGTATATTTTACTTAATCATTACTTTTGGTGTTCATTTAAAGGACATTGGGGTGACATCTGCTTTTCTCTCATTTTATTCTTTATCTCCTGTGATGGAGACATCATTCTAGATTGGAATGTATTGATGGACAAAACAGTGAAAGACTTCTGATGTTAGTGAATATGCTCTACTTTGAGGTAATAAATAATAGAAAATGTAAGTTCTGTGAAATGATTGGAATTTAAACAAGGCATGGTAACTGCAGAAACTGAGGACACAGGGCAGGCAAGGATTATCATTGTAAGCAGAACATTTAGGATAGATTACATTGAGGAGCCGGATGGTTGTGGTGCATGACTTTAATCCCAACACTAGGGAGGCAGAGGTAGGCAGATCTCTGTGAGTTCGAGGCCATCCTGGTCTACAAGATGTAGTTCCAGGACAGCCAAGGCTGTTACACAGAGAAACCCTCTCTCAAAAAGGGGGGGGGGTTAGAGTAGATTGCATTTAGGAGGAAATGATTGAGCAGATTTGAAGAAATCTCCACCATGAGGACCCATAGGCATATGAGTCACCGCGTGCAAAGAAAAAAGAATTGACAAGAGCTCAGAGAGAGGTCAGTGAGTTAGAGTGAGACAACTTAGCAGAGGAGATCAAAGCAGTACTAAGGACCAGGTAAGGACTTAGCTTTGTTTGATACTGTGGTTCTATGAACAGATGGTAGATACAATTGATTTAGGACCTAAAAAGACTATCTGTCTACTCTTTTGAGATCTGGCATTATGAAGACTCATTAGGAATATTTGCAACAAACCAGGTAAGAAATAATGTGGCACAGACAAGAATTGTCTTGATTGAGGTGATGGTCCACATAGTAGAAAGAAAGAAGATTTGAAGGCATCTCTGGGTTTGGTAGAATGAAGAAAGATAAAGAAGGTGGAGAAAGCATTGGCTAATGTTCGCTTTGTGAGGAAGGGCAGACTTTACTTCAAACATGTTAATTTTGAGATACCGAGTATATGTGCAAGTCAAGGTCTTAAATAGATACATGAAACTGAGGGGCATTATTTGGCTAGAACAGTAACAAACAGATGCTATTTAAAGGCATGAACATGTAATGTGAGGGTGCTAGGTAGAGAACTGTAGGTGAAGGGCATAGACAGAGAAAAGCAGCCAAGACACTTTAAAAGGCATGTGTATGTGGGCAGTGGGTGGTGTGGAAAGAAAAGAAACAGGAGAAAATGAGAGGGGTCATATGTAGAAAACGGAAAATTGATCAGAGTAGAAGGAATCAAACCTGCTTTGTCAAAGGCTATTGGTATGTTATGCAAAATGATACGGACCAGCATCACTTTAGAAGAGTTATAAATCGAAGGACCAACTCACAGTAACTTTTTATTATACTCATAGATGGGGGCATGTCCCGACCCTCATCAGAGCAACTTCATTTGGCAGTAGATGGAGGCTAACACAGAGACAAGTCATGGGTCAAAGTGTAGAGAGCAAATGACTGTGGAGTACTCAGACCTAAATAAGGACATCTATATCACACTCCTTCTCCCAAACTCGGGAATTGTTAATGAAGAGGGTGCAGAAAGACTGTAAAAGCCAGGAGCAGTGCATGGCTACAAGGAAACAGTACTTTCTGCACATAGTTGGGCAGCTGTCATATGAATGCATGGCAGTTTCGATAGCATGTATGAGGCCTGTGCAAACTCAAGCCAGCCCAAATCATAACACAGAGATGGAAGATGAGCATAGAGTCTCATTCCCGGCTGAGAAGCTATTGGTAATTAATAGCTGCTGGGAAAGAGAAATTTGTTTTGTTTTTAAGAGCACTGCCTTCCTGTAGCTCTAATATACTCTACTGGGTGGCCACACACAAAAGTATATATAGGAGCCCTAAATTTGACTTGATGGATTTTAAAAAAATAAATGAGGTCGCTAAGTTGGGTGGGTATGGTATAGGGGATGAGTATGGGAGTAGATGGGGAATTGAACAAAATCACAATACAATGTATGAAAATCTTGAATTACTAAAAAAAATTAAGAAACAAAAAGAAGTACTGAAGGTCAGTAATTGGACACTGAAAATTTGAATATAGGGGTTATTCAACTTGGCCTGAGATTTCTTCAGAGGCCATGGCAATCTCCAAAAATAAGAAAGCTACTCTTTGCCCACTGCACCCACTGTGAAGCAATGTAGATAAGGACATGGCTTGCAATATGGCCCTGATATTCTGATGGGATAATTCAGAGATCCCTCAAAATCCCAATGACATCTAGTCTACCAATTTATACTTCTTCCAGTGTTTAAAGAATAGGATGGCCATCTACAGCTTATGTTCTGAAAACTGGTTATTTTTATTCAATGAACAAGATTTTAGTTTCTAAAATTGCCTGGATTTAACAATTCCCATGACACATATTATTAAGTTTGGGAATACGCTTTATAAAATAAACTGAAAAATAAGAGAAATTGGGGTTTATTTTTCTTAGAGCTCTTTTTTTGTTATTTCTTATTTTAAATGAACCTATAAATTTTACAGTACTTTATTGTAGAGGTCACCACTTATTTGACTTTATTTTTCTGCTAAATAAAATTATATGTTTTATGCTATGTCATCATAAACTCTATTTAAAAGAATATATGGGACATGACACACATTATATAGGTTGTATTTTCAAATGCTGAATAAATGATTAATGATAATTAAAAATAACATGCAATGTTGTATAAGAAAAATATGTTCTAAGCTTTTGCACTTTTCACTTTCAAGAACATTGGTAAAGTCTCCAATGTGGTGTCACATGCCCGTAATCTTGGCACATGGGAAGAAAAAAAACAAGAGAATTGCTACTCTACTTGGGGAGGACTGATTGGGATATACAGTGAGTACCAGGTCATTAGCCTTGGTTAATGAATTAGGCCGTTTCAAACAAAGACCAATAAGAAATTCCACAATACACAACTGTAACCAGTTCCACCTGACCCACTCCCCCCACCAGACAAAAAAGCAACAACCAACTGACCAAGCAAACAAACAAACAAGAACACTGACTTACAGTAACTAGAGATAGGGGAAAACAATATAAATTTATGAAAATGTTTATAAAACTTGTGTCAGAATGAAGCCAGAATATATGCTGTTATGAAATCATTTTTAATTCAAGAATATTAATAGCAATACTTTCGGGTAAACTAAGTATTATGTAATTGAGAACAATTAAAAACTATGTACACAATGCTTTAAGTGACTCCGAAGTCTCAAATAGTTCTTAGAATCCCGAGTCACTTGTTCTCAGTGATATAGCTGTTGTGTATCCATCTTGCCACGTTTTCTTTGACTTTGATCCACCCTATAACTCCAGTTCTATTTAGGTAAAATATAGTACTGGTGGGAAAAAAAAAGTTAATTTTGACATTTGAAAAAAAAATCTGTCTTTTATGCCATACTTACTTTTTTGTGTTTTGTTGTTGTTGTTGTTGTTGTTGTTTTGTTTCTTTTGTCATGTGTTGTTAAGCCATATAGGATAAGATTAGGGTTAAGAGCTGTGCTTGGGGCCTTATAAGTGAGCTTCACCTGAATTACCAAACTGGTTTCTGTAATGATTTGCATACAATCCCTGGATCTCAAAATTAAGACTTAAATCAAACAATGATAAGATGCACACCTATTTATTCATATTCATATTCATATTCATATTCATATATATGATACATGTCATAATACAAATGTATAATTGCAAGCCTGAGTAGCATTTGAGGCAGGAGAGTGATGGCCATTTGTAGTAGTAAGGAGGAAGTGTTTTTTGGTTATATTTATAGGGTATGAGGGATTAGATAACGTCTATTTCTTAAGCTAAACATGTTGGCTTATGTATCATTTTTATCATAAAATTTCAAAGCTGAAAAGTCTCACATAAGCAAAATTATATCATGATTATTTTAGTTTCTTTATCCCCTTCTAATTGAAATTTATCTCTGGTTCCAGGAGACCATTTCACAGAAAGCACTTTGAACAAAATGTCAGTTGTCTTTTCCTTTTCATTTTCAGTTCAAAAGGACATAGTCCGGCTTCTCCCCAGTTTAGACGTTGAAGTCAAAGATATTACTGACTCTTCCGATGCTAACTGGTTTCTTCAGCTACTGTCTACTGAAGATCTTTTGGAAATGACCAGCAAAGAGTTTCCTATAGTAGCTGAAGTCATCGAAGTAGTTCAAGGGATTCAGCTGCCTCAGAGTATTCTACAGCCTGGGCAAACAATTATTATCCACAAAAAGTATCAGGCTTCGAGGATCCTAGCTTCAGAAATTCGAAGCAATTTCCCTAAAAGACACTTCTTGATTCCTAGTAGCTACAAAGGCAAGTTCAAAAGGAGACCCCGGGAGTTCCCAACGGCCTATGACCTGCAGATATCTAAGACTGAGAAGGAAACTCTCCATGTGGTAGCCACCAAAGCCTTCCATACACTTCACAAGGAACTGTCCTCTGTGTCTGTTGGGGACCAGTTTCTAGTGCATCACTCAGAGACCACAGAAGTTGTCTTTGAGGGAACAAGAAAAGTGAACGTTCTGGCCTGTGAAAAAATCCTCAGTAAGTCCTATGAGGCAGCCCGGCTTCCTCTGTACATGGAAGGAGGTTTTGTAGAGGTGATTCATGATAAGAAACAGTACCAGATTTCAGAGCTCTGTACACAGTTCCGCTGGCCCTTCAATGTAAAGGTGTCTGTGAGAGATCTCTTCATGAAAGATGACATTTTGGCCGCTACCCCAGGACTGCAGTTGGAGGAGGATATCACAGACTCTTACCTACTTGTTAGTGACCTTGCCAACCCCGGAGAATGTTGGGAAATTCCCATGAGCCGACTGAATATGACTGTTCAGTTAGTTAGTAGTAGTAATTTGTCTATGGATACAGGGCCAATTCAAGTTAGAACTCTGGTAGAAGAGATCACAGAAGAGCAATATTACATGATGAGGAGGTACGAAAGTTCTCCCTCACATCCCCCGCCTCGTCCTCCCAAGAACCCCTCAGCAGAGGAGATGAAGTTAACCTTGCTTAGCTTAGCAGAAGAAAGAACAATAGATCTGCCCAAGTCTCCCAAGGTAAGACATCACGGATTTTTCTTGTCTAGACAATGAGTTTTGAGTTGCTTCTGAGTTTGCTTTTTACTTGCTTTCCTTTCTTTCTTTTGTACCAATTTGAAAGAAGCCCGTCTGACACCTGCTAGATGGATGAACATCAGCAGAGGAGAAAGCTGTTGCAGCAGTTTGTGCTTAGAGATTTCACCAGTAGAAGTAGCATGAAATCTGTATGGAGTTAGAAATAGAAGTGATGACATTTGGCCATGGCTGTGCAACATTGCCATTCCAATTGACAACTGAACATGTTTAATAAGAGACCTCAGAAAGAATTTCCTTTGATTTTGGAAGTGTGGTTCATTTTTCTTAGGTAGAATTCTCTTAATACTTCACCCAGAAAATGAGCATACGATAAACTCCCATCTTCTGGTGGGGGTGGGGAGAGAGTAGGAGTTTACTAGAAACATGCATTTCTAACACATGCCTTCGTTTTGTTTTGTGTGTAGAAAGACGTAAAAATATCTTGGCAGAACTATGTGTGAGAATGTGAGCATCTGCCCACATAATGCCTCTCGGAATTGTAATCTTTAGCAGTTCTACTGAAAAATAAAATCAATAAACCTACAGGCACCATGGGATCTCTATGGAACTGGCAAATCCACAACCGCTCGAGATGTTAGACAGTAGTCCAGTATTATTTCTACTTGATCTTGATTCTTAACCACTGCCTGCTGGCTACTTGAACTAAGCTTGCCCCCACCTAGGGCATGCATGTTTGTGTGTGTGTGGCTGAGGTTCTATGGTTTATGGAGGGGAGTGTGTTCTGTCCCAACAGATTGCTAGAAGTACAAGAAAAACAAAACAATTGGTAAAAGAGATACTATCTATTCTTGCCTCATCTTTAGGAGCGATAGTAGCACTGGGCATCAAGACTCGTATATAGATGTGGATGTGCTTGTGGTTGTATATAACAAAGACTGTTCTAATTGTATGCTAAAGGAATCCTTAAGGATTACTAAACTCATTTTCTCTACCGGGGGAAAAAAGATAAAACCAGCAAAAATTTCCTTTTTGGAAAACTATTTTTAAAAAAAAAATGACCAAATAAAACAGTTCCAAAATAACATTGATTAGCTAAAGTAAATGGTTTCTTTGATTTTCAGACTTAGCATATATCTCTCACTGAGTTTCAAAGATACTATCACTGGTGGTCAGGGTGTAAGTCTAGCATTCCTAGGTTCTTGGCATCTTATTTCAAGAATGAAGCCAAAATTCACATATTTGCAAATACCAAGAAAGCAATGTTCAAAGCAAAGCCCTAGAACAGATCTCTGTCCAGTTCTCACGTGGATTTATGGTGTTGAGATCTGAGCTACACTCTGAACAATGACGGTTTGTGTTGTAAGGAACCGCTTGTTCATCCTGGCTGCCCAGAACCAAAATAATCACACAGAAACTGTATTAATTAAATCACTGCTTGGCCCATTAGCTCTAGCTTCTTATTGGCTAACTCTTACATCTTAATTTAACCCAATTCTGTTAATCTGTATATCAACCATGATGTCGTGGCCTACCGGCAAAGTTTCAGCACATCTATCTCCAGCTACAGATCCATGGCGACCCTCTGACTCCACCCTTCTTTCTTCCAGCATCCAGCATTCAGTCCATTCCTCCCCACCTACCTAAGTTCTGCCCTATCAACAGGCCAAGGTAGTTTCTTTATTTGTTAATAGTAATCACAGAACACAGAGGGGACTCCCACATTATGTTTGGAGTTGGTGAAGAGTTGTCAAGATGTTATAAAGTTCTGGAACTATTTTTATTTGAGGAGCAAGAATTGAGGAGCAGCTTAAATTTGAAAGACTAAACTGTGTTCATTAAACCACTGCTTGGCCATTAGCTCTAGCTTCTTATTGGCTAACTCTTACATCTTAATTTAATTCATTTCTAGTATTTTATATTTTACCACAAGGCTCGTGGCCTACCAGCAAGGCTGCAGCATGTCTGTCTCTGGTGGTGGCTCCATGGCTTCTCTCCAACTCTGCCCTTCTTTCTCCCAGCATTCTGATTAGTTTTCCCTGCCTAGCTCTGTTTCCCTATAGCTCTGCTATAGGCCCAAAGCAGTTCCTTTATTCATTAATGGTAATCACAGCATACAGAGGGGAATCCCATATCATTGGTTGAGTTGAAGGGCGGGCACATTTGATGCAGTAATATTGTGACAGACTTCATATGACAGAAAAAGAAAAAAGGTTAGAGCAGAAAGCAGGGATGATGGGTCAAGAGTGATGTTGGTGAATGACTCATCAAACCATCGAGAAGAATACACAATTTCTTGTTTCAGTTAGTTCCATCAGTTGTCATGTGGGTAGAAACAAAGCATTGTTATTTTCTCTGAAATCTCTTAAAAACATCACTGATGTTACCATTTACCCATACTCAGAGCTACTTGTCTCCTCATTTTCAATAATTTTTATTTACTATGGAGACTGGAGTTTGCTCAGTGGACTGTAGATGGAACATAGCAGATCAGTCAGTTTCTGTGTAATATACCCAGAAGTGTTAAAAACCAATGGTTTCTTATTGCCCCAGTGTCACTCTTCCATGTCTTTTATATTCCATGGGATAACTGCATTAATGCTTTTCTCTCATGTATGCTTTTGAAATAATTGGTTTTAAGATTTTTTAATGCTTAACACTAGGGAGCAGCCATTTAAAACAACCCTCTAAGTCTTGGGGTTTTACATGGGATACTGCTTTAAATTTGAAGAACAATTTGTGAGGGTTATTCATAGTTTAAATATTAAGACTCATTTAACTTACTAAAATGCCTTTTTATATGCACAGAAAAGAGTACTAGATGCTTCATTATGTGGCTTTACTTTTGCTTTCCGAATGGGTCATTAACTTTACTAGATCATTTCTTGCATTGCTAAACAACAGGGCAGATGTATAGGTAGGCTAAAAGTAAGATTCTACAATGTATTAAACATTAGTAAAATCCATCTGTGGCAGGCATCTGTGGTCAGTTAGGAACACTATGAGTTCATCTAAGATGTTTCTAAATTAAGAATATATGGGGACATATCATAAGAACTAGGTGAATTAAATAATTCTTTGCCATGAAAAGATTACCAAGTATTCTCTCGTTTTGGCAATACCTCAACAAGGACAAATGAAATGGCAATAGAAACTTGAGGACTACGATTTAAGTACAGGCAGAAGCATATGAAAAGACACTGGATATCAAGATCAACTACATCAAGTAGTTTTACGTGGATTTTATCACTTGCTATTGTAGTCGGAAGCTGCTCATTCATTTCCCAAAATAGTTACACAGAAACTATATTGATTAAACCACTGCTTGGCCATTAGCTTAGGTGTCTTTCTAGCTAGCTCCTACATCTTAAATGAACCCATTTCTATTATTTTATATTTTACTATGAGGCTCGTGGTCTATCAGCAAGGTTCCAGCTGGCAGCTTGCGTCTTTCCCCTCTAGCAGCTCCATGGTGTCTCATTGACTCTGCCCTCTTTGTCCCAGTATTCAGTTTAGTTTTTCCGCCAAGCCCTATTCTTCTCTGCTGCAGGCCAAGGCAGATTCTTTATTCATTAACCAAACATATTCACAGCATACATATGGGAATCCCACATCATGCTGTAACAATGTTAACATATTAGTATATGGGTAATAATGCACATAATCTAAATGTAGGTGGGGATTTCCAGGAAATCTGTACAATTCTTTTATGCTAATGACATAATGCAAAATAAAACCTTTAATTTCTATGCAATTAGTGTCTTAATTAGACAGATACGTGTTATAAAGTTGCTGAAAAAAACAAAACCATGCCTCTACTTCTACTTTGAGTAGGGTAAACTCCTGCTCACAGGTAGGGTTTCTGTGTCTGAACTAGTTTCAAATAGCTCTGAAGAACATGGACTCGATGGGGTTTTGCCTGTCATGGATATATATGGCTATAGCTTTTGAGTACCACAAAGGAGAAATGGAACTTCTATGTTCTGATGAAAAGGCCTATAACCAGAGAGAAAAACAAACCTTTGGTTGAAAGATGAGTTATTCCCCATCTTCAGAGACTGTAGCTGGGCCCAGAAATCTTACATTTCATGAACTCTGTTTGGCCGTTTAATGCCCCTGTGTCCACTTGTTCCTGGAATTTCTAGACTTCTGTGGACAAGAACACCCACAGGAGACATTAAGGCAAAAGGCAAGGGGGAGGCAGTGATGGCAAAGTTCTGTGCAACAAGCAAAGTTGGAATGCTGCTGCAGAGCCAGAGCTGGGACTGCAAAAGGCAGAAGGAGAGCCAGGGTCTGTGCAGTGCAGAAACAATACTTGCTCATCTGCTGCTACTGGCCTGTCACTTCTGATCTTGGTTGTGACAGCTGAATCTTATTAAAGAAATCCAGGCTTCTGAGCTACATGGAGAGGAACGTGACAGACACTCAGTTGTAATTGACAGGATTCCATCCCAAATGCTGTGATTTTTGTTTTCTTTCTCATTCACTGGATGTGCTGTGGGCATTAGGAGTATTGAAAGAGACGTCTGTCAGAGAAGCCATGAATCTACTTTCTTTCTAAATGGAGATTTTCGTCATAGCAGTTTTCAAAGACCATTGGCATTGAAGATAGAAACAGACATCCTAAAACACTCCACATTTGAATCTGGAGATAAGACAAATGGAGGGCATGGGGGAGTCTCTCAGAAAACATGGCAAATCTTAGGAGATACAAGTTTTACACATAAAAAAATCAGATACTTACCTCTTGTTCTTACAGCATGACTCAGATGAGTAAGTCAGCGCTTTCAAGTTACCTGAGTTAGGAGTGTACCCCACTGGAATGTAAATTACCCAGAAACCAGTGAAAATTATGGGACAATTGGGCTGAGCACGAAAAAAAAAAAGGAAGTGTTGGGTCAAAAACTGGCCAACCTTGAGTCACAGCTGGACCCGGGAGATCTGTGTCCTCTGTAGTGTGCAGAGCCCCTGAAAGCTGTTTCTGACTTCTCCAAGTGGGAGAGGAGTACAAAGTTAGAAAGTTTGGCTTTGGTCATGGTGTGCTACCACTTCTAGTTAGATCTCTGATGTCTGGATTTAGTACTTTGGATGTAAAAGAACTGTTAAAATTTAGTAAGACAGCCCAAAATAGGGACTGATTTCAATAGAATTTCAACAAATGATCAAGACCTCACCAAATTTTTCTCTGTAGAATTTATGTGTAAAATTGGTCTTATGGCGTGACTGAAGTGGACACACATTTGGAAATATTTGAGGGAAAATTTGGCCTTTTTTGAGCTGCAAGCATTTGAATACCCTCTCATCAAAGATGTAGAGCACAGAGAAGAGTAAGAGGCTAAAACGTATTAGCGACATCCATCTGTGGCGGGCATCTGTGGTCAGTTAGGAACACTAATGAGTTCTCACCAGGAAATGCTATTTTAAAACTCCTAGTTACAATTCTTCTCTATCCTTTACCTGTGACATCAAGAACTAAACTATTTCCAAATTGGTAACTATCAAGTGATCACTAACAGTGACTATTACCTGTTACCCATAGGAAAAAAATAAAATTAAAAACTGTGTTTCAGTATTTTAGTAAAATAATTAAGTTAAAATTGTACTAGATGATGTTTGCATTAGATTTCTAGCTTTTAAGACAATTAGATTAGCTTTCATTTTTAAAATGAAATGGCATGCAAAAAATTCCTGTTTGAAAAATAACAGAAATTTGTAATATTCAATATACAGTGCACGAAAATGAGCACACTGGAATCACCAGCTTTTCATAACAACAATAGGGATTGTAGTGTCCACAATCATTGAGTGTAATATGGACTTATTAGGTGGTCAATCTGTAGTCACTGAAAACTCACTATTTCTCTATTTCTCATTTTCATTCTCTATATGTCTATATAAGTATATACACATATACATGTAAGCATATATACAGTATATAAGTATATACTGTGTTATCTATATTCTTATCTTTGGAAATACAAGCATAATTATTGACTCATCTAAAGCAGGCTTTTAGAAATGGTCTTTTGTTTTCTTTTAGCAACTATTACATCCTGTTGATCTAAAAGCTTTTTATGTCTCTTAAATACTGCTGGGATTTCACACTTCCTCATACAGGGCCATATATATGCATATTATATTTATATAAACATATATAACTTACACAATGCAATATGTAAACTTTGATGTATATATCAAACTAGAAAAAAGCATATGTCACAGATACATATGATTGATATGTATATATAGAATACATGACACACCACACCTGGATATATTGGTGCATGTTTGCAAAGTTAACACTGCATAGGCTGAAGTAACACAGATCGTATGCTTAAGGTCTGTTTGGGATATAAAAGGAGACACTGTCTCAAACTAAAATGAAAGGTAAAGTATGAGGGATGGTAAGATAACTCAGTAGAGAAAAGGGATCAAGCCTAGGACCTGAATTGAATCCCTGTGGTCCTCGTGGGAGAAATGACCCTTACAAGTTGCCCTCTGGCTTCTGTTGCCATGCCTGGTATATGCTGTGCTGAGGACAGAAGCCAAGATGTACATAATAAACAAGCACCCTAGCAATGTAGCTTTATCCTTAGCTCATGCCTTGTGCCATTTGATAGCTTTTCTTGTAGTTTTCTGCTGTGGGGTGGTCTTTTTGTATGCTGTGAACACATGATGCTCTCATTGGTTAAGGAATAAAGCTGTTTTGACTTATGGCAAGGCATGATAGAACCAGGTGGGAAATCCAGGCAGAGAAACAGGAGAAGAAGGGTGGTGTTTGGGAGACACCAGACACCCAAGAAGCAATATGCCAGTAGACCAGTAACATGTGACAAAGTATTGATAAAAAAATATGAGTTTATTTAAATGTAAGAGTTAGCTAAAAATAAGCCTGAGTCATCAGCCAAGTGTTTATAAGTAATATTAAGACTTTGACTTAATATTCAGTTATTCAGGAACTGACAGATGGGAGAGAAACCTCTGATTACTGTCTTCTTTAATTCTAGGTGCTTTAGAGTTAAACTTCAGTCTCTTTTCTCTTTGGTATCTAGGCTTATTTTTTAAGCTCATGTCCACACTCACAAATATTTTCTTTTTTAATTTTTTAATTAATTTCGTTCATTTTTAAACATATGAATAATTTGCCTGCATGCATGCTTTTGTATTACACATGTGCCTGGTTCCTGCAAAGGTCAGAAGGGGGCACCAGATCCCCTAGAGGTAAAGGTGGCTGTGAATGACCATGTGGGTTCTGGGACTTGAACCCGGAGTTACAAATGTTCCTAACTGCTCTCAAGTCCCCATTTGCACAAATTTATTATGCATATTAAATGACTTTCATTAGAGTTAATTATTCATATAGATTCATTCATGAACCCACTAGAAATTGTATCATAGATTTCTTCTAAAATCTGTTTAGGGGGCTAGAGAGTTGGTTCATCACTTACAAATGTTTGTTGCTCTTGTAGAGGAATGAAATTTGGCTCCCAGCACTCACACTAGATGGTTCACAACTAACTTAGCCCCAGCTTAGGGGCTCGGAGGCCCTCTTAGAAGTCTGCTTGGTACCCTTATATTTACATATATACTTACACACATAGACACACACACACTCATACATGTAAGTAAATAATAAAATAATTTAAACAATATTTAAATATTTTAAAATGTACTTAAGGTGTTAAATGTATTTGAATGTGTTTAAAAATCATCTGCTAAAGAAAGTTCTATGCTAGAGAAGTACCAGATACTACCTGATATGCAGTGAGTTTACACACCCCCCCCCCCCCGCAGGATATTTAAAGGTCTAGAAAGTCATCAGGATGCGAAAATATTTTGTGCTGCCACAGAACCCATAATTACGGGTCTGCCATGCTCAGGACTTTCCTATTTTGGCCCAATTCTGAGAAGAGGGCTCAGGATCCTCTGAATGTTCTCAGAGACAGGAATTGGGTGCTAGAGTACAGAATAACAATTATTGTGCTCTCTAAAACAAAGCAAACAAGCAAAGAAAAAAGCAAGCAAAGAAAGAAATCACTCCTTAACATTAAATCTGCTTTATCAATTTTTCATCTTTGGGAATACCACCACAATCTATTGGCTCGTTGGCTCATCTAAAGCAGGCATCTGGAAATGGTTTTTTTGTTTTCTGTCTTCTTTGCCTTTAGCAACTATTATTCCCGTTGATCTCACTCCCTTTATGTCTCTTGAACACTGCTGAGATTTCACACTCCCTCAGCACGGAATCCCATCATTTCTGGTTTGCATTTTTGAGTTCTACGTGTAACTATTCTTTCTGTTTCTTTTCATGAAATATTCTAATTAATTATCCATGTTGCTAACTTCTTTATCATTTTAAAAGAGACTTCTGCCTATGTGACTTTCAGCTGGCTATCTTCTGTGTCGTCCTGCTGTGTTCAGAATTTCCCATTATTTGCTGTAGCTATATTAAATTTCCAATAATTATTGTCCTTTTAATGTTTTCTTCATATTATTAGTATCTTCAGATGATAGACAAGAAAACTGAGTGTTATAGGCTAATATATACTTATATGAAAACAGTGTAGATGTTACTATAACATAATATGTACAGAGAAGAACAAGTAAGGGTATGTATTAGAACTTAATACAGGAAACAGACATGAGTCATGAAATAGAATATAGTGGGTTTTTGTTGTTGTTGTTTAGTTTTAATTCTGACCGTGCTTTTTGGTTTGGGAAGGAGTGGCTAAGGCTACAAAAATATATTTGATACTGAAAATGTAAAATCTAGTTTTGAAACTCCACAGTGTAGAAGGAGGGACGTTTGTTGGTTTTCTGCCTGCCTGGCTAGCTTAAACCCAAAATTATTACACTAAACTGTATTAATTAAATCACTGCTTGGCCCATTAGCTCTGGCTTCTTATCGGCTAACTTTTATATTAATTTAACCCATTTCTAGTAATCTGTGTAGGGCCACATAGCTTTGGCTTATCTGCTAAAGTTCCGGTGTCTGTCTCCACCAGGGCTACATGGTGTCTTTCTAACTCTGCATTTTTCTCCCATGCTATAGGCCAACCCAGTTTCTTTATTCATTAAGTAATAAAAGCAACACAGACAGAAGGACTTCTAACACCACCACAGCTTTGGAATGGTTGTTCTGTATGGAAGTCCATTGAGGTGTCTAGATTTTGGATCTGGTTAATTTCTGTTTGTTTGTTTGTTAGATTTGTGTTTATTATTTTATTTTTTTGAAAAAGAAAACAAACTATCTTTTTTCATTTTACATACCAATCCCAGTTCCCACTCCCTCTCCTCCTCCCACTTCCTCTACCTCCCTCCCTCCCCACCCCCATCCACTCCTCAGAGAGGACAAGGTACATTGCTTTGGTTAAGGTTCAAGGCCCTCCCCACTATATCCAGACTGAACAAGGCATTCATCCAAGGAGAATAGGTTCCCCAAAAGCCAGTACAAGCAGTAGGGACAAACAAACCCTGGTGCCACCTCCAGTGGTCCTGAAGTTTGCCCCATTCATACAACTGTCAACCACATTCAGAGCGACTAGTTTGCACCTATGCTGGTTCCATCCCTGTCCGCCTAGAGTTGGTGAGCACCCATTAGCTCAGGTAGACTGTTTGAGTGGGTGTCCCCATCATGGTCTTGACTTCTTTGCTCATATTCTCATCCTCCCATTCTTCACCTGGACTTTGGGACCTCAGCCAAGTGTTCCACTGGGGGTCTCTGCCTCTGCTTCGGTCAGTCGCTGGATGAAGGCTCTATGATGACATTTAAGATACTCATCATTCTGACTACAGGGCAAAGCCAGTTCCGGAACTCTCTCTTCTAATGCTTAAGGTCTTAAGGTCATCCTTGTGGATCTCCAAGTATCTCTCTAGTGCCAGGTCTCTTGCTAGCCCCATAATGGCTCCCTCAATCAAAACATCTCTTTCCTTGATTCCATGTCCGTTCTTTTTTTTTTTTTTTGTTTTGTTTTGTTTTTTTGAGACAGGGTTTTGTGTGTAGCTTTGAGACTGTTCTCGAACTTACTCTGTAAACCAGACTGAGGTCTGGTTAATTTTAATGTATGGTGATTTTATTTGAAATTTCTATTAAATAAAGTTTTAATAAATTCAAAAAAGTATTTTTTTTGCTCAAAGAGAGCTATAATTTAATGTTAAAGCTAGAATTATTTGTTTTATTTTAAGTCATAAGTATCTTACTATGTAGCCTCTGCTGGTCTTGAACTCTCCATCCTCCTGACACTGTCTCCTGAGAACTGGGATTCTGTGTATACATGTATATAACCTAATATATGACTCTAGAACCATACAGATGATCCCAAAACCTAAAATTAAATGCAGCTTCATGTAGCCCCACTTTTAAAACTGGGTTGCTGGGCTATCCACCTAGGCAGGAATTAGAACCTATCGTCAAGTTCAGCACTATAAGCCACCTTCCCATCTTGGCACAGGAGCAAATGTCTTTAAAGTGGTAAAGACTAAAGTCTTCTTCACATCTCAGACCTAGTAAAAGAGTGATGGGGAAGTTAGCAGAATGGGAGAAAAAACCATTTTTCAGGAATTTTCTGACTACATTTTGAATGATTTCATGTTGAACATTATGGGTAGAGTAAACTGACTCTTCATCTCTGGTCCTCTGATGCTAAATGATTTGACTTCATGTGATCTCTTTGGTGCCTTTCCATTGGACCATGGGATTTTGAGGATAATAGGAACTTGTATTCAAGCCATATATATAAAGTCTAAAGAGGCTGTGCCTGGAGCTTTCCCCACCTGGCAAGAATTAAACAAACAAACAAAAAGTCACTTTGAGAAATGTCACAGTGATGATGTAGGTTCTCTGGAGTGAGGAGAAGGCACCGTGTTTAGTACCTTCATTTTCTGGAGCAGATGAGCTGGGAGTGTCAGCTAGAAGTGATGGCCTTAGTCAGGAAGCATCAGTTCAAACATACAACTGCCAAGTAATGGGCGGACATTTCACATGAAGAAAGGGCATTGCTCGGTCCTTCCATGTATACCAATATACAACACTGCCCTGAGAGTAATTGCTCTCTGTGCTTATTCTCCTTTTTACCTAAGCTGTATGCTGAGAGTCAAAAAGAAAATTTAATGAATAAAGAAATACTACTACCGAGAAATTAACTGTCCTTAGTATTTTTGCTATAAACTAGAATGTGCAAGGAAGAAATTGAGTTTTATTGTTGTACTAAAGAGAGCCAAAGTTATATTTATATTTATCTGTTAATGGTAAATGTTGATGGGTGTGTGGTGCTTTTATGAGTTATGTGCTAGTGTGGCCACATATGTCTATGTGCATGTATGAGGACTCCAATGAAGAATATCAGGCATCCTTCCCCATCCCTCTTTATCTCATTGTCTTTAGAAAGATGATCTCACTGTACCAGGGCTTGCCATTTTGGATAGACCTCCTGGCTGGATCTGCTGAACTCCAAGCCCCAATACTGGAGTTACAGGCTTGTACAGATATGTTTGCATAGCTCCATGCATGCTTTGATCTCAAACTCAGGTCCTTATTCTTGGAAAAACAAGCACTTTGCAATTTGTACACTGAGCAATCTTTTTAGCCCAACAAATATCAATTTTAGAAAAACTATTTGCTTACTAATAATCCCCTCAAGAGATCTTTCAAGGTTGTTATAATTGTAACTTGAAGTGATGTACAAAAGCAAGAGTCAAGTTGGTTCTGGATAAACTATATGAGTTTGCTCAGTCTGCCCCTTAGGAGCATGGGTATTTGTGTTGTTGAAGGACATACTTTGTATTTATCTGAGTATTTGTTCAGATATGAGTTGGCATGCTCCCTGCCGTTACTCCCTTTCATAGTCCTGTATGTCAAGGTTTTTAAAAAACTGCTAATCAAAAGGTCAGCTCTCCATTTCAAATAGGTTTTGGCACTCTGTAATTCAAAAATATTTATGTGAAAACTTAATTTGTATTCTTTGTTACTGTCCTTTGATGTCTTATTCTTTGTTTGTTTTTCTTGTTTAGTTTCTAGTCGGCTTAGCATATTTCCATGTAGACATGTGAGATGAGGTTTTTTATCTTAACTTCTAAAGCTATGAAATGAAATCTATTCTCATATTTTTAAAGGAACCATTTAGAGTGCACTTGTAGATAAACATGGATGTATTTACGTCTGATGACCGACTTATGAACAGGAAATAAAAGTTATGAACAGGAAATAAATGTTCTGCACTTTGATGGCCAATATCTGAATTTGAACCCTCTTTGAGTATTGTTTCTTTGGATTTAACAGAAATCACTTTGTTCAAACTCAGAATCATCCCACATTTTTCTTGATTCCATTTACCTACTCTGTATTATACAATGTAGCCCTTCTATTGTGTCATTCATATCTATGTACGTGTGTGTGTGTGTGTTTAAAGTCTTCTCTTTCACATTATTTTTCTCAGTAGCAATGTAGACTCTCAGTTACCTCATTCTGCTTAATGAACTTCTTAAAGGACCTCATTGACTTAAAGCCAAACAAAAACTTGTGATAAACTGATTAAAAAGAAATCAAACAATCATTTGGATAATTTGAACTTTGAGATTTGATTTTTGCATCGTGTTAAGTGGTTTGACAGCCCATCCAGCTGGATCTTCTCATTAACCTCACGTGAGTCTCTCTGGAAATTTCTGACACGTCTCCAAATTTAGAAAGGAGCGCATGTGAAATGAAATGGAATGGGAAAAGACTGTGGTGTGTGGGTGGGTATCCAGGTTTCCACAGCGACTTAACAGGAGGAGATGCGAAGTAAATAAAGGACTGAGTGGAGCAATGCTGGGGACCAAGTCCCCTTTTATAGGTCTCATTCTGGTTTGGAGCTGTGATTAGACCATGGTAGTATGGAACATTGATAGACGAAGAAATGTCGAGCACGAGGACATTGGGGCACCTGATGCTACCAGGGACCAGGAGAACAGTGATGAAGGCCATAAGTAGCAGTTAAGATCATGTCTACTTGAGTACAAAAACAAAAGCTGCCTCTCCCTCACTGTACTTCCACTCCTACTTTTAATAAAGAATCTTCATTTCATAACTTGACTGCTGACCTTTAAAATTTAGCTTATTCCCACCCGAGTCCTTTTATTAACAGAACTGTCTTTTCTTAGGCTCTAAATAAACTTAAGTCTGTGGAAAATATTGAACATTTTATCCGAGTTTAGGTAACTATGGTTTAAAACAATCTTCTGAAAAATTAAGAGACTATGGGTTTTGCCCTAAATTTGTTACTCATTTGCAGTGTGATTTGGGATCATTGCAGTATCCTTGCTTATAAATTTAAAAGGTTACAGTGAATGACCAGAACCATTTCCTCTAGCTTAGGATTTTGTATTTACACACTATATATTAAAGAGTTGATATTAAAACTATTTATTTGAATGTCTTAAAATATCAACTGGATGCCTTGTTGTAGCTGAAAAACTCTAAAAAGACAAAAGAAGAAGGGTCTCTAGACTTCCTTCTTGTATGCTGGATGACTGTGACCTTTCCAGCAATGTATTATAAATGTCTGTGTCTTTGGTATCCAAAGTGTTTACTGTGATGTGTGATTTAACGGAGCCCATTTTTCATATAGTGGGAGCCGGGCTTCTGTTTTCATCTTCTTCTATCTACTTTGTGAGACTCTTTACAGGAACTTCTCCTGTTTAGAACCACCACCATGGTTCCCTGTCTCAGTTCCGCATCTCAGAAACCTGATTGAATGGTGGCATCCTTACCCTAATTCTGCAGGATCTACTTCTACCTGACATCCATCCATTTGAAGTGAGCATTCCCTTATTATTCACCCTTGATGTTTCTTCTTAAGCTTCCTCTCATTGCCTAAAAATTTGGTACCCATGTTAGCTTCACAAAGGGCCATTTCTTATGTGCAGCCTGTCCCTCTTGCCTCCTGTATTACATGATGCATCAGTGCATTGATTTCATGTGGTGGTGCTGACTATTCTTTCCTGAAACTAAGCAGATTTGCTTGCAAATAAACATAACAATATTGTTTTCTCCATCTCAAGGGTGTTATATTTATGACTCTATTTGCCATGGAGAGACTAGAATTAAGATAGTAAGAGGCTGTGCAGTGAAAGGTAGGAATAGCTTGTTCTTGCAAATTGAAAGAAATTTAGCCTCATTTAGCTAAAAGCACAAGGCCATTCTAATCACACATTTGACATCATGACCAGGCCAGGGGAAAAATGTACCTGCTCTATTATAATTGGCTCTGCTCACTGAAGTGAATTTCTCATTGTCTGCGCAGCTACAGGAAATATAGTTAATAAAAGCACATGTCAGCCCGAGTGAAGCTGTTCTATAAAGCTCGGCCAGACCACTCTGTGAAACTGTTATTTCCTATTCTGAAAACTAAATCTCGAATCACAGTTAAAAGGTAATCAGTCTTTAGCGGAGTAGTCTTGTAGAGGGGAGTAGTAATTCCGGTTTGATTGGTGACATGGGCTTTTCAGGGAACAGTTTAAAAATAAAACAGTTAGAGGAAAAGCAAACACACGCCAAATGAACATTTCCCAGAATTTTTAGGACATCAGGCCACATTGATAAATACATTGCACTTTCTAAAAAACATGTGTCTTTCCTAAGCAATACTGAGAAAACACTCCAACTCTTTAGACTTCACTGCTTTGACCCACTGTGACATAACCCTGTGAAATAGTTCACAGGTTTTCTGGTCATCTTTTATAACTGGGGTATCTTATCCAGGTTTCCAAGGTCTACCATCAGTTGTCCAGCCTCTGGCCTGCAGATCCATGATACATATTGGAAAGGCAATGTGTGAGCATCACTTTCAACGGTTTTTCTCTTGTGCTCCTTTTATGGATGCTGTGCTTGCTTCTGCTGTTCATAGTACAATATCCTTTTCCTCCTTGCATGATTAGAAAGAGAAAATCATAAGAAACACCCTACTAATCCATTTGTGTTTATTCCAAAATATATTGTTCATTTTTACACACACACACACACACACACACACACACGGGGAATTATATGGCCTCACCAAAGAGAAAACTTTATGAGTTTAATTTACAAATTTTATGATTTGAAATAAAATTCCTTCTTTTAGGTGAAGAATATTGGGCCTAGAAACAATAACAAGCATAGAAACAAGTATATATTTTTTTGCATGGAAACATAAAATTGTGCGACATTGTTGGAAAGACAGTGTTTTATAGCATCTCCTAGCAGATTTGTAGCTGTCAGTGCTGAGCAGGAGGTGGAACCAATACAGAGGCCTCACTGCCTGCTCTCTTTCCTTTGACCACACTGACAGTTCTGGGTAGTTCTCACTTCACTGAGGAGAGTTTTACAGAGGACAGTTCATCAAGGACCCAAGGGAACTTGACCACTGTTTCATTAAATTTTCTCAGCAATTTATAATTTTTTCCTTTCGAGGATTTATTTGATAGTCTTATTACCGGTGTACCTGTCTTATCTGAGATCTGAGAGATTCTGCACAGCCAATACCGTGTTCTGAACATGTATAACCATTCTCAAGGGATGCTTAATTAGTCTTTGTCTAGTATTGGACAAGAGAATAAATTTTCACACTGTGAAAAATCTGGCACTGAAAATATTTTAATCATACACATAATTCACACATTTTTGGTGCAAAAACTAAACATGGCTCAGATATCTTTCTCTCCTGCACACTAACCATACTTGGTAGGTTGGGATAAGTAGAGACTGATATCCAAACTAAACAGAACAATGGTCCCTCAGGCTGGATAGAGTTCTCACAGGCCACTGGGAGGACTCTTTTTTTTTTTTCTAGAAATGAAATTGGAAGCCTTCAGGAGCAGATAAGTGAGATGACTCTCGAGGCAGGAAGATTGTTACGAGTTCCTGGCCAGCCTATAGAGTGAGACTCCCCTGCCTTTCCAGACAGACTTTCCCTGTGTAACAGCCCTAGTTGTCCTGGAACTCACTCTTTAGATCAGGCTGGCTTCAAACTCACAGAGAGCTGACTGCCTTTGCCTCCCCATTGCTAGGATTAAAGGTATGTACCTCCTCTGCCAAGTGACTATGTCTTAATAGAAATTTATAGCAGGCCCAGAGCAATGGCTCAGTGGTTAGAGCATTTGCTATGCAATCACGAAGACTCAAGAACTGCCATGAGTTGAAGGTATTTCTAGACTTTTAACACTGGAAATGTGATTAGCTTTATCTGCGCATTAATGCCATTTTCTTTTGCCTTTGAAATATATTTGAAAATATTTGGACTCCTTTAAATTAAATACATTTTATTTCTCTAATATTTCATTACTTTGGGGGAAATAAAAGAATGAATAAGATTAAATAAAATAGCTCTGTCTATGCAGAATTTATTGTATGATCACACTAAAAAGAGGATCTCCACTGGGATCATTATATTTTTGGATCTCTTAAAGAAAATATCCAAAGATGAAATATTTTAAAGAACTTATTTTCAAGTAGAATGCTGCAATCTGGAAATGCATTTTAGTGCTTTTTAATTAGCAGTAAATTGTTACCTTTAAAGGTCTGGGTAGTTGGGAATAAGGAAATAACTATGGTTCTCACTCATAGATTAAATGAGACCATTAACAGTGGGGAAGAAAACAGTTTTCCTTTTTGTCTTGTGGAATAGAAATTAGTATTTACATTGGGGCTCTAACATCCTGTTATTCAATAATAGAAAACTACTGAGGACGGATTGGAGAGATGGCTCAGTGGTCTAGTGACCTTGGTGCTCTTCTTAAGGATCCGAGTTTAGTTTCCAGTAGGTGGCTTACAACTGACTGCAACTCCAGCTCTAGAGGCTCCATCATTGCCCTCTTCTGGCTGAGGCTGATCCCCCCCCCCCACCCCGACACACACGATAAAAATAAATCTTTGAAAAAGAAAAGTACAAAGTATATTAGAAAATGACACCAGACATTTAGCCTCAACACCTGAATATGATTATTAGGAAGCAAAGCTCCATCTTTCATCTTAATAACACTGTCTGACTTCTTGGAGAAAGATTACTGGTAACCACTCCATCCACCGGGAGTCTTGCTTGTTCAGGCACATATCAGCTCAGAGTCTTGGCTGGGTAGATTCTTGGGAGATTCCCTTGTGCCATTTTCACCCGACCCTGAAATGCCCCTCCCTTTTCCAATCGTTTCTTTCAGTACACTCCCTCCACCTCCCTAATCTGATTGCTCATGGTTCCCATCCCCACCTGCCCCCAGAACTTGAATAAAAGGTGAATTTCTTTACATACTGTTGGTGGGATGTAAACTATTTCTATAAATGAAATCAGTATGGAATTTCCCCAGAAAGTTAAAAAGGGAGTGGTCCAATAATCCTTGTACTGGGTATTTCCTCTGAGGAAATGCTGCTGGAAGGATGCCTGCCTTCCAGTGTTCACTCCAGCATTCCTCCCAGTTACCAACATAAGTAATCAACCCAAGCATCAGTCAGATGCTGTACAGATACACAGTTGAATATAATTCTGTCATAAAAGAGCTAAATCCTGCCATTTGTGCTACTGTGGTTGGGACCGGAAAAACATACATTGACAAGTATTGTATGATCTCACTTGCTCCCAGCACCTAAAAAGTCATCTCTTAGGATTTGGCACTGAAATGGTTGCTTTAAGATTTGGGGAGGAGCCGGGCGGTGGTGGCGCACGCCTTTAATCCCAGCACTTGGGAGGCAGAGGCAGGCGGATCTCTGTGAGTTCGAGACCAGCCTGGTCTACAAGAGCTAGTTCCAGGACAGGCTCCAAAAAAAAACACAGAGAAACCCTGTCTAGAAAAACAAAAAAAAAATAACAAAAAAAAAAGATTTGGGGAGGATGAGAAGGCTGAGGAAGGTTAGCAATAGGAACAAAGTTGCAGCTATACAGAAGTGAGCACTTCTGGTGACTTAATGCACAGTAAAATAACTACAGTGAAATAAAGAACTATGCATGATTGGGACCAAAAAGAAAGAGTCTGACAAGTTTTCCATAGGGAAATGATAAATGTTTGAAGATAAAGGTGTGTAATCTAAGTTAAATATATGTGGTGTGTACACATACCAAAACATGATAGGTGTAACTTTGATATTTCTATGTACTCATTGAAAATAAACACTAAAATACATTAATATGCTTAAATATTAATAAGCATATCCTTCATTTTTCCAAATCCCGGGTTTGCATTCCTAAAGTAGTGTGCTGTGTTTTCTGATTGCCCCACAGAGTCTTCCCAGCAGTTGATAATGTTGTTTACATTCCATTACACTGAATATTCCCTGAAGCTTCCTCAAGCAAGAACAGATGGCCAAGCTGTCGGAGGGATGGGGATCCTATTTACTTCTCAAATATGTAGGCTGCAAAACATACATTCTAGACTACTTGAGCCTTTTGTTACTTCAAAAAGAAAACTAATGTTACATTTTCAATGTTTTGTACAGAAGTATGCCTTAGAGATGGTCATCCTAGGGCAAAAATAAAAATGTGAAGTGTCTTATGGGATACTTGCAGCTGTCAGTGCTGCTGATATTCTCTTCGAATGTCTGCATCTTATTGACAAAGCTGTTTCTCAAGAGAACCCAACCCCACCTAGGGCATTTGGGCATTAGAATATAGAACTCTTTCAGTGTCTGTAATTTCAACAAACTCAATCCTGCTAATGGTTTCCATGATGGACTTAGTATCCAATTACAAATGATGGTTAAGAATATGTAGTGATATATTAGCTATGATGATAGTCATTCATTCTTTCCTATACAAATGACAATACATATAACATTTACCTAACTGAAGATAGTCTTGGTTTTAGTCTGTTCTGTTTTTGTTAACACTTTTAAGGCACTAATATTTGAGTAAGTAAGAGAAGACTTGGAACCAGTTCTCCAGTGTTCATTTGTAAGAGTTAGCAGAAACATTGTCATGATTTGATTTCTAAAATCTTTTTATGTGATACATACCAGACTATGTCATCTTTGAAAAAGCAAAACTGGCCAGAACAAGATTGCTTACCTTAATCCTAGAACTCCACAATCCGAAGCCTAGGAATTGTGAGTTTGGTGTTAGCCTGGACTAAGTAGTAAGTTTTCAAGTTCAGGGCTATCATAGGGCTTCAGAGTGAGGTCTTGCCTCAAAATGAAGTGAGATAGCAGAAGTGTGGGAGCAAGAAGAGTAAGGGACGTTTGTATAGTTAGGCAAAGATTCCTGCTTCAAACTAACAGCATCTAAATATTTCCTGGTTTGCCTGTTTATGGGTCACAGAGGAAACCCTGACTAGTGACTGTAAATGTGCAAATAAGTGTGTGTGTGTAGGAAAGGGAGAGAGAGAATATGCATATATGAGCATGTGTGTACTGTGTTAGAGTGTATGTATGTGTGTATATGGTGCCTGTGTATATGACTGTGTGGGCCTGTGTGTGAAAGTGTATGCGTGCGTGCACGTGTGTGTGTGTGCATTGTTTTGAGCCAGTCACTATGTGGTTCTAGGTAAGTGAGTGGATGTATGTGAGTGGGTGGCTGTATGGGTACATATGTGTTGTTTGTGTTGTGGGGAAGTGTTTGCAGCATGTTGTCTGACGATTCAACTTCACATTTTCTGCTCTGTAGGCAGCATCTGTACTGAGAAGGATGAGCCCTACATGAGAGCAAGGTCATTAGTTCAAGAAGGAAAATGGTCTCTGGGAGACAAATTTCTAATAGAGAATGTTACCATGAGAGAAGTATTGTTTTTCTCTTAATTTTATGTGCTTGGGTGTTTTGCATGCATGCATGTATGTGTGTGTACCACTTGGATGCCTTGTCCAATCAGAGGCCAGAAGAGGATGCCAGATACCCTAAGACTGGAACTACAGACAGACGGTTATGAATTGTCATGTGGATGCTAGGATCCAAACCCATCATGAGCAGTCTGTGCTCTTAACTGCTGAATCATCTCCAGGCTCCAGGAAATATTCTTTTACAGCAATTCCTTAGGAAACTTTTGCTTTTTGAGAAGTAAAGTAGAATGGTATCTTTAAGGGCATTAAGTTTAAAAAAGTGGCCTCTTCTAAATGTCTGTCATCAGTGGAGTAACTAGAGGCCAGAGAGGTGGCAAGACTGGTCCTAAGTCAAACAGCTCCCCGTGATTTAGCCTCAGTTTGACAGGCTCACTTTTTGAAAAGAGAAAGGTGAATTATAGACATCTATTCAGACTTTTATTGCATCTTACTGCACTCCATTAGAAATACTATCTTTCATCCGAGTCCTTCAAGGCAGGTGTTTTAGTCTTCAAAGTATGGCATTTTTTTTCCCTCCTGTGATTTAGATTTTATTTGCTAAGTAAATGAGCAAAGCAAAATGAATGAATAAGTGATTGATGATTGACTCTATGCAACTGGAAATCCAAAAGACTATGCTAATCTCATTATCCCAATATTGATTTGAACAAGCTGCCTGTATGTCTCCATTCTGGGAGGTAATGCACCCTTCAGGAACAGTTCAAAACTCTTAAGTCCCAGGGAGACTGGAGGTAGGAATGATGTTACAGGGACTGTCTCTGAAGTGAACCTCCACTTAAAGGTGCAGTTTATCATTTAATGCATAGAGGAAAAATCAGTCTGGGAGAAAGGCTTTCAGGGCTTTCTGAAAGATGATAAAGTTACAAGCAAGAGCGATTGAGCACTTAGAGGAATTCGCTGATCACCGAGAGTGCTCAGTAACTATCATTTTGACGATAGACTGATCACATGGAGGGTGTCTGTACTTTTGGCTTTCTGTAGAAATTTTGTTTCATACAATCCTTGTCTTTGTTTCATAGGGAAGAGAGGATTTTGCCACTACTCTGTGGGTACCTTCTTTAAATGTAGAATAGGAAGTGGCACCTAAGTTTGATAAATCTGCTTCTGTGTAATTTTTTTTTTAAAAATAATTGACTGCATAAATGGAAATTTGGGTGCAAGCAACTTAGCAGGTATTTTTTCTTTTTTCTTTTTCAATCTTCTTTGGTGTTATCAACAAATGTTGATATGTTGTTATCATATGTCCACAAGTTTATTTCAACATTTTCTGTGGGTCATTTGTAACAATTGCCTTCGATCTAAGCACCACATCTTATGCACACATACATTGTTCTTGGGTGACAGCAAAGGGCCATGCTGGGGACATTTCCATTATTCTGGCATCGGGGCTTGGAGTGGCTATTAGGAGAAAAAAGGAGTGTAGTTTGAGATCAAAGCTGTGCGTTCAGCCTCACTTGTAAAAGCTGTTTACATGGAAAGTCCGAAGTATAGCAGAATTGGATACATTGTTTTTCTTGAAGGTAAGTTATGTTTCAACAAGTTTAGTACACAGTACATAGTTTTAAATGATCTCAAAGCATATGATTAACTTGGTTTTACATTCTTGGGTGAATGTTCTGTTTGTGAAGGCAAGCTACAAGAGGCATTTCAGAAAAATCATTCTCCCCTCCCCTAAATCATGAAATAGATAACAATTTTGACAACGAAATAAAAGGAACTAATTATAATATTCTGATTGGTTATGGATAATAATTGGGACAGCACATAATTTGTATGTGTCAATTTTACATCTCATTTACCTGAGTAAACACATTGCAAAAATGGGCAGGTTTTTTTTTCTAATGTGTGTAAGGACACCAGTAATACCTAAGCAGCTACCAAAATCAAAGATCTTTAGCAGCTGGGAATTGAGTGCGAAAGCAAGGACTCCTTCACTGGTGACACTGCAACATCATTTCCTCCATACAGAATGGAGCCACGGCTTTTATGCTTTCTGAAGTTAAGCTATAGCTGTGCCCCCCCTGGAGAATTTGAGGTGTAGGGCCTCCAGTTTTCCACATTTACATAGGTGCTGGAGAACCATGTCTGAATACCACAGATTTTGGACTTAAGGATATAGTACCTAACTTATATTGGAATCTATTATCTGTTCCCACATGCTTACTATTTTAATCTTGTATCTTTGATGTTTGGAGGCAAATATTTAATGTCTGAGAAAAAATGTGGAAATATTGATTATTAGGCCCCAGAGACAGTTCCAGGAGTTGACTGACTCGGTCATGACAAAGGCATCGTGGCCGCCCTCTGAAGGGTATGAGTTCTTTATTCTCCCTTCCTTTCACTTCGTCTATTTAAAAGAAAAGTTTTTTTCCATCTCAATGGCTTTTAGGACCAGACTTTAATAAACACTTCAAAGTAGTCTGGCTGGATGAAATACTGTCATACATCACTTACTAAAAATAAGATGCAAAACTGCACACATAAAGAAAACGAAGCATTATGCTCTGGTGGCTTCCTTTTAATGAAAACCTGGTTTATATATGACAAAAGGGATTACTGTCATACATATCTTCAATATTCTGGCGGCTCTAAGGGACTGGTAAATTTAAAAAGGTTAAACACGTGAGAGACATTCCAAGTTTAGCTGATAACTAGATTCCTCGGAAAGCATCTATAGTCACACTAAACAGAATTGGGTAAACGGTTCCTAAATACCAAAAGTCATCAGAAACATAAAGACCCAATTTATGCTCTTTATAGATAATCAATATTAATTATAATGACATAAGTTAAATGTAAAAGAACAGAAAGATACGCATTGGTTATACACATACCTGTCATTGAGGAGGAAGGAGGAGGTTTAGAACATAAAAGGTAATTTTCATTTTGTAAATCTAATTTAGCCCTGGTATTATTTACTTTGTGCTGTAGAGAAGATGGTCAGAGGCCTTTTTTTTCATATTTGAATGGTTTTCTATTCTGATTATGGGCTTACACACACACACACACACACACACCCCAAAGACTGTGAGAGAGAAACACACACACACACACACATTTGGGAATGCTTTGAAATTTATTTAGATTGACAAAACCCCAGATAACCACCCAGGAGTATTTTGCTTTTGTCAGATTCCAACCTCAACAACAGTGACTAGAGCAGCCTTGCTGCCACCTTCATTTCCCAAAGAACCGTTTCCAGTGGATCCTGTGGTAGGAAAACTAGCCATTCCTTTTGAGAAAACTCTCAAATTCCAGCCATTATAGTCATTCCCTATACACCTTGAAGAAAAATCCACTCATTGGTAAATAATCCTGTTCAGAGAGCCCAGGTAATGTTTGGACTATAACAAATACCCACTCCTTTTATCAGGCAAACAATTCCCCATTGATTACAGAAGCACCAGAGAGAATGAAAGCAGCAGAACTCAGGCAGCAATGGTGCTTTGCCCCCCATCTCACTCGCCACACAGGGAGTGTTGCTTTCCAATTCTTCATCCAGCACTCACATTTTCAATTTGTGTTATTGTGTGTCTGTCTGTGATTGTTTGTGTGTGTGTGTGTGTGTTCACATGTGTGTGGAGGTCAGTGGTTGACACTGCATGTCCTCCACAATCACTCTCTATCTTATTTTTGGAGATAAGTTCTCATACTGAGCCTGAGCTCACTGATTGGCTAGACTGATTGGTCAACACTCTCCAGGCACCTGGCAGTCTTTGTTACCTCCCACGATAGGTTCACAACTGTGCCTGGCTTTTTAAGTGGATGCAAAAGTTCTGAACACAGATTAGGTCCTAAACCAACAGAGACATCTCCCCAGCCCCTGAAATATTTGGGCATAGTTCAAAAGAATGATCTAATTAGCATATTATTTCCAAATGCCAACTTTTTTTCATTTTAAGAACAATTATTTGAATAGAAATTTAGTCTTTCTTAGCCTATTCTTTCATGTCCACTCTTTTGTTTCTTTTGATACTTTGAGTTCTGAAACTTTGAGTTGAAAATATGTTTTCCTATTCATAATGTCTCTAGTGTTATTATGAAGACTATTCCATAGATCAAAAGTGCTACAATATTGTTTTATCAGCCTTGTCACAGGTAGGCATTTATAAACTATGAAACAAACTTTTGAAAATAAAAGGAGGAAGTGGCACAGATAACCTAGTTTTAGAGAAAAAACAAACATTGAAAGTATTAGCAATTAATGAAAGCCAAGAATAAGGGACAATAGGTATCTTTTGAAAATGTTGTACATTTAAACTCTGTCACTTCAGTAAACAATTTAATGCAGGTGGATAAGTATTGTACCTACAGCACAAGACTGTTAAATAAAGTTTCAAATATGTTGCCTACAGAAAATATATAGGCACAGTTTCAAATTTAAAGAATTGGGGGAGGCAGTAAATACTTTAAAAATATTATCAAATATTATTTAAAAAACTTAGAAACTGTGTATCACAAACACATCACAGCAAGGAATATAGCTGAGCAAAGAAAAAGAAGCTTTATACTGACAAAGTGTCAGTTCTTTAGGAAGATACCATGCTTGTATTGTTTTGTTTTGTTTTGGGTTTTTTTTTGGGGGGGGGTGTTGTTTTTTGCTTTTTGTTTTTTGTTTTTGAGACAGGGTTTCTCTATAACTTTGCGGTCTGCCTTGGAACTAGCTCTTGTAGACCAGGCTGGCCTCGAACTCACAGAGATCCATCTGCCTTTGCCTCCCGAGTGCTGGGATTAAAGACATGAGCCACCATTGCCTGGCTGATGCCATGGTTTTATTGTATATGTACCTAATAGTTTGAAACACGTAAAATAAAAACCTGTTAGAGAAAAATAGATAAATTCATAATTACAGCTGGAAATTGGAACATGCCTGTAATACTAATTGATAGAAGGAAATGGAGTGTGGTGCTTTGAGTAAAAACGTCCCCTATAGGCTCACATATTTAAATGCTTAGTCATCAGGGAGCAGCCCTATTAGAGAAGGAGTAGAAGGATTAGGAGGTTTGACCTTGCTGGCACTAAGAGTGGGCTTTGGGGATGAGCATTGAGGTTTCAAAAGCCCTTGCCTGTAGTTGCTTGTTTTACTCTTTTTCTCTTTGCTCTTTGGGGTTCTGTCACCCAGCTCCCGAATAAATGCACACAGAGTCTTATTTAGTCTTATGAATGCCCAGCCTTAGCTTGGCTCATTTCTAGCCAGCTTTTCTAACTTAAGTTATCCCATCTACCTTGTGTTTCAGGGTTTTTACCTTTCTCTATTTCTGTATACCCTTCTTTACTTCTTACTCCATGGCTTGCTGTGTAGCTGGGTGGCTGGCCCCTGATGTCTTCCTCCTTTTCTTGTTCCTCGATATTCTCTTCACTGTAGTGGCATTTCAATTGTATCTTAATAAAGACTGCCTGAAGATCTGAGAGTATAACAGTCCCACTGGTCAGCCTTACAGACCAGATTATGGTAACACACACCTTTAATCCCAGTAACCATAATGACAAGTAACTTTAATTCCCAGTAGCCACACTAGTTGCCATAGAAATCAGGTGGTGCACGCCCTTAATCCCAGGCTTCTCTGAGGATTATAAAACAGGAGGAGACAGCTCTCAAAACACAGTCTCATTCTGAGATTTTTGAAGGCAGGATTGCCACTTCAGACAGAGGTCGAGGTAAGAGCCAGTGGCTGTTTGGCTTTTTGGCTCTTCAGGTTGAACCCCAAATTCTGACCCTGAGTTTTTATTAATCATGCTTCACTTCCCAGATTTCTCCATCTGTTTATTCTCTGTCTGCCATCCCCGCCTATCCTCCAAATCTTTATTGGACCAATTACATTTTAGACAAGACAAGCAAATTAATACAAGTTCACAGAGTTAAACAAATGAAACATATCTTTGCATCATGAAACAAATATTCCACAGCATGAACAAATGTAACACATCTATAACTAATATTCCACAAAACATGCCAGGCCCATTTCTCTCTCTCTCTCTCTCTCTCTCTCTCTCTCTCTCTCTCTCTCTCTGTAACTTTCTCAGCTCCAGCTCCAGCACTATGACTGCTCCCATGCCCCCTCCTTCTTGCTTCCTGCCTTGATAATGAAACAGGCCCCCAATTCAATGTTTTCCTTTATAAGAGTTGCATTGGCAATGTGGTACCTCTTCATCACCATAGAACAGTGGCCAACACAGAGAAAAAAAGAAAAAAGAGTTTGGTTATAGGAAAAATTTTTAAAAAGTGAATCTGAATTGGTTGCATTTATTTATTTAACATCACATTTCAAAAGCATGCTTCCTTTGTAAGTCCCAGAATATTCGTGAGAAATATAACTAGCATCTACATTAGTTATCTATTTTTTGTTTTGATTTATCTATTTATTTTTGTTTTTTTGAGATAGGGTTTCTGTAGCTTTGAGACCTGTCCTGGAACTTGCTCTGTAGACCAGGCTGGCCTCTAAACTCAGAGGCCTCTGCTTCCTGAGTGCTGGAATAAAAAGTGTGTGCTACCACTGCCCAGGTTTTAGTTATCTATTTTTAACACAAAAAATTCTACTTATAGACAATCCATGGAAGGAAGCATGTTCATTATTCCACAGTTCCTGCGAGTCTAGGAATCCAGGCACTTAGGTGGACAGTCTGGTTCAGGATCTCTAATGATACTCAGCTAAGGCCCCAGCTAAGGTTTTCTTCATCTGAAACTCTTATTCCTATGTCATTGTGTACCAAGGCAGGCGACTGGGACTCTAACCTATGGCTACATACACATACATACACATCTACCTGCAGAGATGGCTCAGTGGTTAAGAGCACTGTCCACTAAACTCTTAACCAATTAGCAGACTGCAAGAAGATGAATTCTCTTTGTAACTTAATTTCAGCTAATGCATCCTCCTAGGTCTTCTTTATTCTACTAATAAAAGCTAGTTCAAAGTCAGGGAATTGCGTGAGAGAATGAGTACAGGAGGATCTGATGGCTGGAGGTTAAGTTTATCACCTGAAAGTCTAGAACATTGAAGACAATTTGCAGATTTAGGCAACGAGTAGATAAACCATAGATAGTAAATTTTTTATTACAATGGGGTTAATCAATAACAAAGTAATTTAGAACAATCCCTGATAACTTGGCTTACAAGGCCAGCTTCTAAAGAATATCCATATCAGAGACAAAAATTACAAAGACAATCAGAAAATAATTTGAATTTTTAAAACACAAAGCACAACATTAAAATTCTATAGTGCAATTAGTATGATGGTTTTAATTCCTCATAACAATAATGTCTTCTACCTTAAGAATTCAGAATAAGAGAAAAGAGCAAGGAACAGATATTAATAGATAAAGATAATAGCTGAAGTAAAAAAATAAAACAATCAATGAACCCAGGTTTTGATTTTGGAAAAAAAAAGAACAATTGAAAATCTCTTAAAGGCTGAATTAATAGAAAAACATACATGATCATGAATCAGAAGATTCAGTATTGTTGGCTGTTGATTATCTCTCTTCCAACTTAATCCATGTACTCATTATAATTCAGATAAAAATTCAGGTTGAATTCATAATATTAACAATTTACAAATAAATACTAAATGTAAATAGCAAAATAAAGACCCATAAGTAGTGAAAGTAATTTTATAAAAGGAAGCAATACATAGAGTAAATAATATTATCAATAAAGGTACAGTAATCAAAACCATGTGGCACTGGCATGAGAAGAAAAGGTAATGCAGAAGACAGAAACAAGCCCATTCACACATGCCAACATGTTTTCAGCAAAATCATCCATGGGATTCAACAGGCAAAACATTCTTTTTATTACGACAGTTGCTTGGAGCTGTGAAGACAGTTTAGGATGCTTGCTGACCTTAGGGGGCGCCCAGCGTTATTTCCCAGCAGCTGTTCTAGGCAACTCATGACCTCATGCAACTTCATTTCCAGAGAATCAATGCCCTCTGTTGGTCTCCTAGCGGAGGAGATGTAGCACCCCCCACATCACACAACTAAATTAAAATAAAAGATAGTCATTTATTTCCAAATCAAATTCTATGGGAAACACTCATCTATTGTTTGAAAATGCAGTTTATTTTCATGGGTTTGATTTACATGAAGAGATTCTGGACTCAAGGAATGATCTGGATGGAGACAGGGCTTTGGGGGTTTCAAGGGGTCTGTAAGTATATCTTTAATGTGGGAGGAACAGGAATCATCTTTGGCTAGAGGATAAAACTTGTGGTAGCTAGTCTCCAAAACTGAGCCCCAGTCCTGACTGATCTGAAGCTTTTCTACTCTTTACTCCTGTAGTTCAGATGTGAAATGTCCCCTTTAGGCTCATATATTTCAACACTTGTTTCCCAGTTTCTGGTGCTGTTTGGTTTGGTTGTGGAGCCTCGGTGGAGAAAGAGAGTTTACAAGGGAGGGTTTGAAGTGTTGTAGCTTGGTACCACTTTCCGCTGCTCATTTTCGGCTTTCTTACTCTGCATATAAGACCAGTCAGCCTCCTGCTCCCGCCAGGATGCTTTCCCTGAGATGATGGAATTTATCACCTTGAAATGTAAACTAGAATATACCTTCCTTAGACTGATTCTTGTCATTTTGTTAAACAATGAGAAAAGTAACTAATACAGCTCTTTGTCGGGTTCGTGCTTTCCCTGGTATTGCTTCAGTAATCAACAGAACTGTGGTGACGGCATCATTGGTCTAGCTCTCTTGATGAGCCACACAAGGTTGGGGAGTTTCTCCTTTGTTCTTTAAGGACACTCCAATCTGCCAAGAAAAAGAGTTGGCTGTGTGATTGGAGAGATGATTGGGATACTCGATTGTCAGATATTCCTAGCAGAGCCTATTTTTCTTAACCACATCGTCAGGCAGAGAATGAGACATCATGGGTGAAGTGACCCACGAGATATCATCAGGAGCTAGACGTGGTTGCTTCATAATAGTGCAAATAACGAAACAACTTTGTGTAAAGTGCCTGGATCTTGGGGTGGTTTGTTACCTGGAGACACTTAACTGAGCTATTTAATCACTGGCTGTATAAGAACACAGAATGATACAGATTGAGAATGAATAAATGTGGTAATTGGGAGTGTCTTACTCTAAACTTTAGTTCACCTAAGATATTTCCATAGCATATAGTGATGTGGTCGCTGGCATTAGAGCCACACAGTCATCGCTCTATTAATTATGCTTTAGTTTTTCTGGCTTCTTTAATAAGGTGGCTTTTAACAGAGTGATACTTTAAGCCATTTATAGATTTTGGCAGGCAGAAAAGATAGCAGATGTCATGCCTGTGATGAAAATACCCATAATCTGCCTGTTGTCATGAAAGGGTATTTCAAAAATCTCAAAGCGGAAGTTTAGAATTGTGGAAACTTATCAGCCATAGAAAGATAGACGATTCTTCAATAACTATTTTAAAGATCTCTGAATATTTTTACAGTGTTCCAATTTTAATGACAGAAATGAGATAAAGAGGTTCAACACACCCTAAATATGTAAATCCTTCTTTGGGAAGAGTCAAGTGTTAGACCTTGGCAGCTAGTGGCATATCAGGAATGTGTCTGACGATCAGAAACCTAAGACACTCCTCCAAAAGCTTGCCAGCAGGTCTTGATACCTTCGCATCGGCTTCCTTGTGTGGAACTGTTATAAAAAACTACATTCTTTGTCTTATTCCCCAAGGAAGTATATTCCATGCAGAAGATCTTTTTTTTTTACTGTGAAATCTTGAAATCATCCTCAGCTTCTTAATTATATTTTAACAGTGCAAGTCATGCAAAAAGTTACTTAAGAGCTCCAAATACTTACTTGGAGTTGGTATATCTGTACATACAAACCGACATTGAATTCTGGAACTTACCTACTGCTATCACATCAATTTAACTTAACTTTATTTTTTTTCTAAATATATCTTGGTCGATGAAGCCAGGAGGGGGCTAACCAACTTCGACTCCCTGAAGAGTAAGAATCCCTTCTCAATGGAGCTGAGCTTTCCCCTGCTTTTAGTGAGCCAGATAATTGGAGGAATCAGATCTCTGCCATTCAGGAGAACATCTTACAGGTTTAGACTTCTCTGAGAGTGTGAACATTCTAATGATCTGGACTTGAGAAACAGAATAGCTATTTTCGAGGAAGAGCAGTGTGAATTAAGAATCTGTTGGCAAGCACGCTGGTTACAGAAAAAGAAGTTTCAGAATGACATTACGAGAACACAGTTGAGTGTTCTGCCTATATACAAACCAAACGCTACAGCCACAATATTCCAAAGGCTGGCCTCAAGAACTTGAACATTAAGCAGAAAAACAAGCAGGAAGATGCAGGTGTCCTGAAGGAGTCTCAGTCAGCAAATGAAGGCTATTTTTGCAAAATGGGCCCATGAGCCTATTTCCCCCTTGTACATTGTGAAGGAAAACACAAGCGATGGGAAACTTGCCGAAGTGTGAATAATCAAGAGCTGTGGGAAATAATGCTAATCTCATGGAAAATCAAGCATATGTAATTATTAAAATGAGAAATTTGAATTCACTCAGGACAAAATGAAGGAAAGGCTAAACCTCCAGAGGGTGAGGATGCAGATTCTTGAATGCCCTACATGTGTGCTTTTGGGCCTGGCAGTCCCATTGAACAGTTATTTGTGTTAGAGAAACCATCAATTACACATTCAAAAGAAAAATCACTTTTGGATTGCTTTAAATATTGAACATATTCAAGTAATCCAGGTGTCTATTGATGGAAGAAAGATTAGGTAAGCCGGAGAAGACTACACAGGGAAGCATTCAAATGCTAATGCAAATGTCGGTAGGTTTTAAAATAGTGCTCAAGACAATTTATTAAGTGAAAATAGCAAGTTGTGAATCAAGGTTTACATTGCTCTTCCTTTTATTAAAAATTCCAGACAAAAAAATTGCACATTTTGATATGAGCATATGCATCTCTATAGGACGTGATGCACACACACACACACACACACACACACACACACACTGAGTTATTTGCAGTTGCCCTGGGGAAGGAGGTAAGAGAATAGTGAGGTAAGGGCTATGAATATATGAATTTTATGACTGTGAAAATAAAGTATGGAAAAATCCATAATGTAACTTAAAAGAAGTCCATTCTTGTTTCTACTGATGTTTAAGTAAATTGTAAATAAAAATATTTTGATAGTTTCAACATCCAATGTGAGGTTAGTGACAGCTGTGGAATTTAAAGGTAATTGCTAAGAGTCTTTAATAAAGCAGAGACAATCCTTAAGTCTGTGCAATAAACATGACGGGCAGTAGAGGGCGATGCCTGAGTAGGTGGACTATAGGCTGTTGAGCATGTGGGATCACCTCTGCATCTCTGTGTGAAACTAGATAGTTTCTATCTAGCAAGTTTGTAGGGGAATGCAAGCAGGTTATTATAGCACAGCATTTCAGACACAGCCAAGCAAATGACAGGCTGTCAGTTTTCACTTATTCATGCTGAATACAACCTCAACAGTTTAAAACATTTTTCTCAGTTCAATGTAAAGAGAGCCAAGGACCACAAACTCAAAGCATTTCACCAATTCTGTGAGATTCTTAAACATTACATGCTTTTTGCCCCATGGTCGTGCATAAAGTGCTTTAATCCCAGCACTCAGAAAGCAGAGACAAACAGATCTCTGTGAGACTGAGGTCAACCTGCTATACAGAGAGAGTTCCAGGACAGCCAAGATTGTCCACAGAGGAAACCCTGTTTCAAAAAACAAAAACAAAATGAAACAAAGCAAAATTAAAAAAAAAAGCCAAACAAAGAAAAAACAAAAAATAACCAAACCAAACCAAAATAAAACAAAAATGTTTTATCCATAAACCTTTTATATAGTTTGTTGCTGATTAAAATCTTCATTTGATATATCACTTAAGAAATAAATCACCTAAAGTATGATTATAGTTCTCATTTTCCTGTTGTGGTAGAAGTCAGCTAGAATTTCGAAAGCACCCTGGCCACAGACAATTGCAGAGTGAGTCGGAATCCATGCTATTTTCTGATGGTTTGTCGGAAGCCCTGAGCATTTCCACTTCAAGCAGAGTACAGCCTTATTCTACTTCTCATCCAAAGACTCCTCAGAACTGACCACCTGTTAAGCAAGGAGGTCTGTCAGTGTGCTAGGAGCTAAACCCTAGGCTGCCAAAAGGGTAGAACTTTCCAGAAGAAAAGGAAGCATAGGAATAAAACTTTAGCCTTCATCATGAGATAACTGCAAACACTGTGAGTAACTCGGGAACTTCTGTTTGAAAACAGTCTAATATTTTTAGGCTTATTAGATTTCTGATCTGAATAATCATACAAATATATAAGATTCAGGTAACTGTCATTTTTAATCAACTTGAATTTCAAAATAAAATTAATACTCTTTGAAGGAATCATTCCCTGTCTGCCTTTATTCTTTCATAAAAGAAATTACCCCAGTCTTTTTTTAAAAGGAAAATTCATAATATAAAAGGAAGCTTTGATTAGCGTCTCTATTCTGTTGTTTTCTTAGCAAAATATGGCTTCTTTTCAGGTAAGCCAAACCACCTTTTAGATTACCAAACCAATGATGAAGCAAAAATATTTACACTTTGAAGTCAGAGGGAACAGCTTGCTGGGTTGACAGAGTCAAGAGGGAGGAAAAATATGCCTGGAGTCGCTAATGAATCAGGAAACACACCATGGCATTTAAGTAAGTTAGAAGAGATGGGAGATGAAACCCTGGAATATAAAAAAAAATGTTAGTTACTATTTGTTTCACAATGAAAATGCACTTCTTTCATCAAATGAGAACAGTATAATATCTGTGGATGGAAGCATCATCTCCGATCTACGCTGAGTAGCAGAGTAGCATGTGCGTTTGTGTGCCTCTAAGTGCTGCTTTCCAGGCAAAAGTTTTAAGAAGAATGGAAAATATATTTATAAAATTTGGGGAAACTTCCTCTTAAACTATCTTAGTTACTTTCCTATTGCAGTGACAAAGCACCACGTCCAAGACAACTTATAGAAAAAGGCATTTGTTTGGGTTGATGGCTTCAGAGGGTTAGAATCCAAGATGGAGAAAGGAAGGAACGATGGGAGGAACAGTGAAGATCTCACATCTTGATTGTCAAGCAGCCAGCAGAAAGAGACACACTGGGAATGACAGGGGTCTTTTGAAACTACAAAGGTCACGGGCAGTGACACAACTCCTTCACAAAAAGCCACGCCTTCTAATCATTCCCAAACAGTTCTAACTGGAAGCCAAGTACATTGATGGGTGAGCCTATTGGAGCCATTCTCATTCAACCCACCACATAAACCATCAGCAAGTTCCGGTTATTTTATTGGTCCTGTTGAACATATTTATACATTTAACTACCTGAAGAGTGGAAATAACTTTCTTAATATTTGAGATAAAATAGAAAAGATGTTGAATGGAGCAGAGAAAAACCTTAGGTCCATGTATGGGCAGTAGAAGGCAATGCTATTTTTAACCCATTATTATGAAAATGAATGTTTTAAAACAAAGATTTATGAATGTTACTTAATAACTCATCATCCATTTTATATTTGTGAAACACTGATAGTTACTATATGAAACAAGTAGAAAGGTACATGAAGTGTGTAAAATTCCTCTGGAAATTTCTTGTGGATATCATAAACATATAAGTGGTTATTAGAAGAATTAAGGATGAAATATAATTGGGCCTATAGAAAGACAGCTGAAAATTCATTAGAGTTCTCATATCAAGATGTCATAGAAAAAGAATTTTAAGCTGATTTTCAATATGTTTCATAGATTCAAAGTCATCAGGCTTGATGATCTACCTTTCGGAGGCTAAATTTAATCTCTGTGGTTCTAGGCTACTTTTATTTATTTATTTATTTTTATTTTTTATTTTATTATTTATTTATTTATTTATTTATTAAAGATTTCTGTCTCTTCCCCACCCAGCCTCCCATTTCCCTCCCCCTTCCCCAATCAAGTCCCCCTCCCTCGTCCGCCCAAAGAACAATCAGGGTTCCCTGTCCTGTGGGAAGTCCAAGGACCACCCACCTCCATCCAGGTCTATTAAGGTGAGCATCCAAACTGCCTAGGCTCCCACAAAGCCAATACATGCAGTAGGATCAAAAACCCATTGCCATTGTTCTAGAGTTCTCAGTAGTCCTCATTGTCTGCTATGTTCAGCGAGTCCGGTTTTATCCCATGCTTTTTCAGACCCAAGCCAGCTGGCCTTGGTGAGTTCCCGATAGAACATCCCCATTGTCTCAGTGTGTGTGTGCACCCCTCGCAGTCCTGAGTTCCTTGCTCGTGCACTCTCTCCTTCTTCACCTGATTTGGACCTTGAGATTTCTGTCCGGTGCTCCGATGTGGGTCTCTGTCTCTATCTCCTTTCATCGCCTGATGAAGGTTAATATTCAGGAGGTTGCCTATATGTTTTTCTTTGGGTTCTCCTTCTTATTTAGCTTCTCTAGGATCTCAATTTATAGCCTCAATGTCCTTTATTTATGGCTAGAAACCAAATATGAGTGCGTACATCCCATGTTCCTCTTTTTGGGTCTGGCTTACCTCACTCAGGATAGTGTTTTCTATTTCCATCCATTTGCCTGCAAACTTCAAGAAGTCCTTGTTTTTTACTGCTGAGTAGTACTCATCCATTGCTGGTGGGAATGCAGACTTGTGCAACCACTTTGGAAAGCAGTGTGGAGGTTTCTCAGGAATTTCGGGATCAACCTATCCCTGGACCCAGCAATACCACTCTTGGGAATTTACCCAAGAAAGGACGTATCATACAACAAAAGTATATGTTCTACTATGTTCATAGCAGCGTTGTTTGTAATAGCCAGAACCTGGAAACAACCTAGATGCCCTTCAATTGAAGAATGGATGAAGAAAGTATGGAATATATACATATTAGAGTACTACTCAGCAGTAAAAAACTAGGCTACTTTTAATCACTTGATAAAGCTTAGTCCTGAATTGGGTAGCAATGAGAATTTATTTAAGAATATTTGTAGGTTTCATTGCAAATGGGTTTGTATTGTTAACCCAGCATTCAAGCATACATGGTGATTTTCTACTCCCTCTACAAAACTTGAGAAGTCATTCTTTTTATCTGGAATTACAAAATCCTCTTCATTGTTTAGAAATATCTTCAAGTTCAATAGCATGCCATCACTTGCCGCCCTTGTAGTCAAATCTCTTGAGTCTCAAAATTTGTCAGTGAGGTCAGCATTTACATCCATTTTCATATTAGAATTCACTGCAATGTGAACCTTTATTATTAATCTTGTTTTCTTTTTCTAAAATTTATAGCATGATGAAACTGTGTTACTTTGTGAAATATTTCCTGGAAAAAAGTTAACAGATTAAAGACATTGAGCACTAAAGAGATACTAAAAAGTTGTAATTTTTACCTCTAAAAGAATTTTCCTTGTGAATTTAGTCTTGAAGTTACAAAATGCTGAGAGCCTGAAGAGACCACTTACATTTATTCATTTGCCTTACTGAAGTTTTGAGGAAGACAGTATAAGTTTTAACTGTATTCTTGACTTGGAGAGTTCTTAAAATCTTCTGCAGGTGTCCCATTGGCATACCATAGCACCCTGTAACTGTATTAGATTTTAGGGTTCTTGGAGCTGACATGAAGCTTTATAATTCACAGTTTAAGAAGTTTCTTTCAAATTTTCTTTACAAATAAAGACATCAGAACAAAATGAAATATATGGTTTTGCTGTGTAGTTGGAGGTGACTCCAATTTTTCATAAAAGTGACTCCACAAAAAATTCTAAAAACCTTAAATATGCAAGAAAATAATGTACTCAAAAACTAATGGCAGATTAAGACATTGTGAGCCACACCCATTTCCAACAAGTGTTGTTGTCTCAGGTGAGGACAGCATTTAGTTCTTTTCTGTAGGGACTGCCAGTATGAATGGTATTGCTAAGGGTGTGCTTTAGGGAGCATTTGAAACAGATAAGCAGTGGGTGGGGCAAGTCTGCGGATGTGTAGCCCACTCATGCTATCTTTGAAGTGACGACGATAACTAGAAAGGCAGTAAAGAAGTGTGCCTTGGCCATCTAACCACCTTCATCAGGAGGCTCTTCTCAATGCATCCTTCAAATCACTTCCTTTCAATGGCTCTTGCCCCAAGTTAAAGGGAAGTTAGGAAGTTCCAATGAAATGAAACAGAAAGACAAACGTTGGCAAATGTCAAATGCTGGCAAGTGGCTGTGGGAACATATACAGGAAATGGGTTTGGTCTTATGTTTGGTTTTACGTTTAAGCCACAAATATTGTTACCAAGGTAATTTTTTCCCATATCTTTCAGTATCAGAGCATGTTATCTTATCTAGTTCTGTTGTCATGGCTTGAGCCTTGCACATCCCTTTCTCTTCACATTTAAGGGACCCCCTCTGTATGTGGCCACATTCTCGTCATCATCAAATGTGCTGCACTGGATCTGCTCCCACATCTTCTTCCCAGGATTCAGCTCCTTGTCAGGCTCCAATGAAAGTACTGGAGACAATTCCTTTCCAAAGTGGATCCATTAGAAGCAGCCCAACTTCCCCCTCTCTATGGCAAATTCACATACCACTCTTCGCTTGACATAATAGTACTCCATACTTGTGGCAGGCTCCAAAGTGAAACCACCTTCTTCTTCTTTGGATGTTCTAGAGGAACACAACTCACCATTCCATTGACAACCATCCTTGAGGATGTCTATTTCTTCAACATACTAAGACCCTGTATTAGGTTATTCTCTGATAGTAATGACACAACCAATTTGAAGAGCCAGAGGAGAAATATCTATTGACTTAGTCAAGTCAGCACTTGCCATAAATGACTACTAAATTTTTCTTTCTTTTACCCCTTTTCATATATATATACACACACACTTATGTGCATGAGCTTTTTTTTTTTTCTGAGAGGTGAAAAGATGCATCAGAATCCTTGGAATGGGAATTACAAATGGTTTTGAGCTGCCAGCACCTTCTCTTTTCTGTTTTCTCTCTCACCTTCTTTCTTTCTCCTCCTCCTCCTTTAATTTTCTCTTCTGGACCAGTCGCTGCAGTGGGTTGTGCTGTATTTGCAGGAGCTTCAAAGTTAGCTTGCAGAGGAGTACCAGCTGGAAATGGGATTTGTTTCCCTCCATTTTGACTTTCTGCCTGGATTAGCTCCCGTTTTAGGCCTTCAGTTTCTTTCTCCAGCTTAGCATTTTCACTTTGAAACTTCTCTGTCCCTCAAAGTTGCTTGCATAATTGCTTTCTCCATCAGAAGAGTGACTTGCTGCTGAAGATGTTTGACACTTTGGTCGGCTTCGGCACTGCATCATTGGCTATTCAGAAAAAAGAAATCACAAAAACACAAAGCAGTGAAGAACAGTTAGAGCAGAACCACCCAGATTTAGGCAGAGACCTACCTCAAGAATTTTGTAATTATTAAATGAGATAGAGTGCATGCAATGTCAGGTACCCAGTGAACACTCAATAAAAGTTATCAATGGTAAACGTTTTCAATTGTCAATCTTATCATAGGGATTATCCTGCCCACTTCCATGTTTTTCTAAATTAGTGAAGTCTTGCTTATTTTTATCTGCTCAAACTAGCTTCTTGTGGTGTTTAAGACTTGTGTAGCTGCATCTCTTCCCAGAACGTTATAGTAGTAGCATAGGACCTATGACTGATGATTTGTATTTTTTTGGAGTTTTAAAAGTTCTCAGCATGTTATAAACACACACATTTCTTAGTTTAGAATAGTCTCATGTCAAGCTTTAGGACCAGTAGTTCATCTGTGGGACGAGAGAATGAACTAAAGGTGAACAAGGAAAGTTTCTTTTTCAGTGACATATTTTCAAACATTTGCAAGTAGAGGCTTTTTTGTTCTCTTTCATATGTCATAATGATAAAGATGGCAACAAACCTAGGATAAATACTATGTTTAGTTTTCAAATCAATTTTAATAATAATTTAGTTTATTATGCTCAGGCGCACCTGCCTGGAGGACCCACCACTTCTTTGGGGTGTTAAAAAGTAATTGCTTTTGTTTAAGACCGTGTTCATAAGCTAATTCAGTTAAACACAGAAACAATAAAAAATCTTAATTTTTGATGGGCTAACCCTGGAGTTTACATGAAAGAATTCGGTGAGCTAGAAAGCACTGCATAATTCATGTGACAGATCAGAAATAATTTAATCCCAAGGTTCTGTTGCTTCACACAGATTTGAGGACTCACTTCACTCAGTGCTCTTAAATGACACCTCTCTGTTCTTTCCTTAACGTACTTTCCCTTAAAAAGAACAAAAATTCTTTTTTCTCAAACCATTTTATAATCTATGCAAAAAATAGATGCTTCTATTACAATATCACAGAAAGTTTTGCTGGGAAATTTTGTTATGGAATGAAAGAATGTCCCGCTGTCTTGAAGCACAGATATTTTTATTTCCCCACTTTTCTCTTTTAAAATAGGATGATTCTTTTTATGGCGGTGCCAGGTTTTCATTACTTTTGCCACAGAGCAATCACAAACTGACAGAAATGTTCTAATGGAAAAATGTCTGATTTGAAACGTTGTGACATATTATAGACTTACCCCCTCCCCCCAAATAATCCAAGATTAATTGTGATCGCCTTTTCTTTTTTTTTATCTTTTTTTTTTATTAAAGCTTTCTGTCTCTTTCCCACCTCCGCCTCCCCTTTCCCTCCCCCTCCCCCAATCAAGTCCCCTGTCCCTCGTAAGCCCAAAGAGCAGTCAGGGTTGTGATCGCCTTTTCTATTGGGATGGGAATAATTGGGTTGCAGAGCAGTGCACTTCTGAGTTCAAGGTGATATCACCGTTTCCTTGTAAAAGCTCAGCACAGAGATGCTCTCATGTAATTCACCTCAGAAATGAATTTGACTAGCATATTAAAATGCTCCCCACTTTCAGCTGAATAAAGCAACTGTCATTTTAGGAAATAACTAATCAACAAAAGGCACGAGACTATGTGGATGAGTGACAGAGGACTTCAAAAGAAAAAATCACAACTTCCTCTAAAAGTACTAGGGAATTTTTCTGAAATGTTTTGTATACTGATCACTCAGGGCTCTTCGTTTTTTTATTATCGTCTTGTCAAATGTAGCCATTAGAGGATCCTGGCCGACAGCCATCTTGAATCAAGTGGAAGCTGGTCCTGGAGCCATTGTGCTGGAGACGGTCACACAGTAGCTTCCATCTTTCATGTTGCTGCTGCAGAAGTAAAGTTGATGAGAAATAACCTTGTGGTGTAATTCAGAGCTATAGTGGAGTTTGTCCACCATTTCAGCGTTATCTTTCTGGCATTGATCTTCGAGTTAACGAACTGTTTCTGTGCTACCGTTTTTAACTGACAGCAACTTTGTTCACGTGTACTGTGTAATCATACAAATGAGTACTTGCTGGCATGTTGATACTTTCCTGTGCAGACTTTCAGAAAGCTAATGTGTTGGAATGAAATATGGAAACTTTGAATACTGGTGTTCTTAATTTTTTAGGTGAGATTGTGACTAGGACAGACAGTCCTCCCAAAAAAGAGCCTCTTACTGAAGTATTATGCAGATCAGGATGGCCAGTGGATACATCTGAGCAGGAGGTGTTTGGTTATTAACTGATTCAGGCCATTGCCAGCAGCAGTACCCCCTATGCAGGGTGTCTTGGAGAGCATAAGAGAGAAGGCTGAAAGCATGCAAGCAAGCAAGAAGCCATGTGCCATTTCTTCTCTGTCCTTGTCTTCCCACGTTATAGTTTATAACCTGAAACTGTGAGGCAAGTGAACCCTTTCTCCCTTAAGGTGTGTTTTCTTATTTTCTCCCAACAACAGAAATGGAACTGAGCGGTCACTGACTCTTCATTCTTTTCCTTTCCTTCCGTTACTTTTCCTAGGGGATCATTTGGTAACTTATCTTAGTTACATGCTGGGAATCCTTTCTTGTACTTAGATTACTATTAGCCATCTATTACTCAATTATAATGTACAGAATGAAGGTATTGTTGTTTCCCAATATTCTCTTGTAGGACACATTTCTGTAGCACACACACACACACACACACACACACACACAAAGCAATAGTTAGGTTGGCACCAAGATTTAAAGAATACCATACCCTCCAGAAGACGGCATCCTGCTAGGACGGTATCCTGCTATACCAGATGGTTTCCTCCAACAACTTATGGAACTTCAGAAAACACTGTGGATGAAACTGAGCAATGGGAAATGATATATTGGAAACATCACAGTTCTTGTTCTATGACCTGTTTTGTCTCAGTAGCAACCCAAGGAGTGCTTAGACCCAAAATCAAACTAACCAGTCCCTTATTTAAAAAAAAAACTTAAAAAGTATTCCTATTATTGTTATCATCATTTTGTATGTGTTAGGTTACACACTTGTGACGCAGTGTGTGTTTGGAGAGAGAACGTTCAGGAGTTGGGTCTTTCCTTCCACTGTGGGTTTCAGGGAGAGAACGGAGGTCATCAAGCTTGCACAGTTGTTTTTACCATTGAGCCACCTCATTGACTTAATAAAAATCTTTAATTTGAGAAGAATTGGAGAACTTTGTAGTTAGGAGCCCAATACCTATCATTATTACCTCTAGGTTTTGCCTTCTAATAGATGGTACAGTGTAAGCGCAGTTTGATCTTGGTTTATGAGCTCTTTAACTTATGACTGCACACACTTTGCTAGTATTTTGTTGAGAACATCTGGATCTACATTAGAAAATCAGGCCTGTTTTCTTTTGCTCTAGAAGATCCTTATTGGGCTTTGGTAGCAGATAATCCTGGCTTTGTAAGATAAGTTTTTAATTATGCCTTTTTGTCGAATATTTTGGAAGAGTCTAAGAAAAATTCAGCATTATTCTTATTTAACACCGATGGCATTTACCAGAGAAAATCCTGAATTTTTCCTTCAATGAAAAGTATTTAATTATTGATTAGGATTAATCACTGATGGTCAGTTCAGCCTTCCTATTCTTTCATGATTCAGCCTTTATAGGTTGAATGTGTCTAACACTGCACCAACTCCTTCTGGTTTGCTGGTGAGTAATGTTTATGGTGTTTCATCATCATGCTTTGCATTTCTTTGTTATCCATTGCGATATCCTCTTTCATTTATTGTATGTATTTGTGTCTTCCTTTTTATTCTCTCATCCAGGTAAGGTAAAGTTTGTTATGTTTTTCCTTTGAAGAACAGATTTCAGTTTAATTGACTTGTCCCTTTCCTTCTCTGGTCTTGATTCCAGTTGTTTCTATTCCGATAGTGTTTTTCTTTGTTAACTTTGGTTTTGTTAATTTCACTAGTTTATTGAGATGTAAAGACTATACACTTGACATCTCTCTATTCCTTTTTCTTTGTGTGTGTGTGTGTGTGTGTGTATGTGTGTGTGTGTGTGTGAGAGAGAGAGAGAGAGAGAGAGAGAGAGAGAGAGAGAGAGAGAGAG